>JAWZTD010000082.1:4186998-4203611 GCA_035221335.1 Echites panduratus
AGGAGTTGTTGTTTTATTATGAAAGAGCATACTGCTCTTATAGATACAATTATGAAACAGAATATCACAAAATAAGGAATAAGTAACAACAAAAATTTAACTCCTATAACTACTCTACAAATCCTATCTCTACAAATCTGCACATTATTTTGGATAGAGAAATAGAATACGATATTAGTTATGATTCTCCTTTGACCAATTTTGTAGTTAAGTTATTAACATACCTAATAAAAGAAGTATAGCTAAGGCTGCAAATGTATATTTTCCTATCGAATATCAACCAAAATAGTAGGTAAAAGCCAATTTCTTCACATAGGCCACCTTCCCATAAATATGATCATAAATCATTAAAACTATCTCCTCTATTCTACAATTAAAGCTGAATGGCCAAATAATAAAACAACTTCTTTTATGATTATATAAAAGTTTCATATTCTACTATATTGTACTCCTTTTATTCAAAATTAAATGTCTCATTCAGAAATAGATTTTTTGGATAAGATTTCATTAACAACCTTGTATGTTTATTGATTTATATCGACTTAAATAATATTTTTACTATTAATTACATTCATGATAATGATAAATCAGTACAACATTGTTCCTACAATATAAGGTATTAGTCGTCATTCCATATGGTTTAATAAGTCGTAAATATAGTGGACATGTAAGATGACTAATATTATCTTTTTAAAATTATTTAATTATTTTAATGTATCACTTTTTTAATTTCATGAATATTCTTTCTAAAATTTTAAGAATGTTTATAATGGTCCTACTATACTGAAAATAGAGGACATTTAAACATTTTTACAGACGTTTATATTTTTATTTTAGAAAATATGTTGTATTTGTAATTTTTTAGAATGTTTGGTAAAAAAAAATATTTTAATTGAATTTATTTAGAGACGTTTATAAATGTTTTTAAAAATAATAATTTAATTTAAATAAATATAATTATTTCTAGACATTTGTTTTGTTCCCTCAATGTAATGAATGAAATTAAAATTGAATTTATACCTTCAGTATTTGGAGCCAATTCATTTTTTAAAATTTTGGACAAATTCATTTACATTTAGAGTTGTTGGAATCTTTTCTATGTAGTGAAGTGGAATTTGTATAATCCCCTTTAAATTTAAAGGTGGAATAAAGGGAAAATTTTCCCACTTTAATTTAAAGGCGGAATTCTTTTTTTTTCCCTTGAAATTTTTGCAACGTCATTTTTAAAGGTAAAAATTTTTTCCCTTAAATCTCCATTTAAAACAGTTTAATGGAGGATTTTTCCCCTTTAATTTGCAATTTCTAGTAGTGTTGGTTGAGACCGGGAGGTGTTTCAATTAGTAGAAGAACCGATTGATTATTTTATCAGGCGATCTTGTTTAAAAAAATATGGGGGTTCAAATTAAAGAAATTATAAGCCAAAGGATTCTAAATAAAAGTTAAACCAAACTTTTTTTCCTCCAAGTTCACTCATCCCTCTCCCTCGAGACTTGGCAGTGTCTTGTCCCTCTCACGAAATCCGACCTTCGACTCTTCAAGCTTCACGTCAATGCAGTGAAGAGTTCTCTTTGCCCTCTGCCATCGCTTTCTCTGAGTTCTCTCTACCAGCACTACACTTTACAAGTTTGTTTCTCTCTCTCTTTTTTTTTTTTTTGGTTGTTCAATGAGAAATTTGGAAGCAAAGAGTTCTTGTAAACTGTAACTACATTTTTTTCTCTCTGCTCTCTACTGTTTTTTTCTCTGTTGTTTCTTTTTTTTATTTGTGTTCTTGTAAAAAGTTTATGATGTTTGGAATTTGGATTGTAGCTTACAAGTTGCAAGTTCCATCTTTTTATATCTTTTTAGGATTCTTAATTTTAATGAAAGATGGGAGGTTTATGTTTATTAATTGAATTGAATTCTTTATATGTTTCTAGGTTTTTTTTTTTATTAGCTAATAAACTAATCTTATGTCACTTCATGTTGTTTTCATTTATTTTCATTTATTTTATGGATACATATTCTTAATTTGAGAATAAATAAGTTCTATCGCTTGCATTGATTGATGACACTGCTTTACCTCTACAAGAAAAGGAAGGAGAAGCAAGCTTTTAACTTTAACGTAGAAGAAGCCCAAGCTTTTACTTAGTTAAAAAAGGTGTACAGGGCGATACAACCAAAATTATATTATTTTAATATATTTTATCTAATAAAATAAATATTAATTAATTAAATTAACCGGTTCAATTATAATTCAATTGTGATTGAACCATTAAATCGTAACCAATAATTTTTTCGATGACCGATCCATTCTGAAAATATTTAAATCAAGAATTAAGCATAACTAAAATTAGGTACTCTTAATTTATCTAGATAACAAAGCTCTCTAACAACTATAGAAAGTCATTGAAAATCATGAAATATAAAATTTTCTTGACATGAATAAGATAAATTAGCCAAACCATTGACAACCTAATTCACCTGCCAATGTATGTGAGTCAATTGAAAATCTCATTGAGAAAGAAGCACCTCTGTTACATAAAATCTATGAAAATGCCATGGATAAGAAGTTTTATTATTCACTGAATCAACAATAAATTTTGAATCCATTTGTATGAAGATGCTAAAGGAGATACACTTACGTTCTAGTTATGATTTGATAGGTGTGACATAGTAAATTAAGTTAAAACCAAAACTTAAAACAAAGTGAACTTCAGACATGAATAGGTTTCACTCCCAAAGGAGGAATTTAAGTGGTGTTACTAGTTCCTTAATTATGCAATTTCATTTTGTATTAAAGATATTTGAAATGGCCAAATCAATAATTTAACCATTGAAGTTGTGACTTTTTTAGTTTAACCACTCAACTTTCAAATGAGTCGATTTGACTATTTAACTTTGCAAATTCACAATTTAAGCATCTAACTTTATAAGATTTGAAAATTTAGTTAAATTATTTTGTAAGTTTCATCAATTTAGCTATTTAACTTAACTTTTCAAAGGTTTTAATTGTGTAGTGGTCAATTGGTCAAACATTGAAAGTTGAGTCATCATAGTGATATTTTTAAAAATTCAATGGTTAAATTGGAAAAGAAAAAAATTTCAACTTCAGTGGTTAACTTAGTGGTTATGTTGATTTGAAACTTATGAGTTTCTTTAAATGGTTTTTTTTCCCAATGTCCCTAAAATTATAATCTTTTATTTTATGAGTTAAGACTCTTGATTAGATTATCTTTTTATAGGAAAGAGTAATCTCTTTATTCAACTCGATCTTATTGTAAAAACTAACCTTGATGAATTTGCAATTAGTCTGGAGCATGGTTAAGACCTTAAGGTCATTATTGCCAATAAAAGTACCAATTCAAGGTTATAAAAATAGAGGTCATTATTGCCAATAAAATAGAGCCAATAAAAATAGAGGTCATTATTGCCAATAAAAAATCTTTATGAATTTAGATTTTTACCAATCTTTATGCCAATAATGACCTCTATGGAGCATGAATATTTAATAAGGTCTTAACCTTTATGGATTTAGGTCTAATTTAGGCTCAATTTCCCAAGTTTCAACAAATTACCGATTCAATTTCAAAGCCGATCAGACTATGAAAAGTATTAAATACAAATAGATATAAGCAATCACAATTACATAAAGAATCAAACTTTAGGGTAAAAATCAATTAAATCCGACAAAGGTTTCCATAGTTCCCTTGAAAAATGTCATCATAAAGATAAAAATCATCCCAAAAGAGTAACAAGAATTGGCCATGACCAAATGCTATAACAAAATTTGATGAGGAAAAACAACTAAATGCAGTAATGAATATAAGTGTTCTATTACCAAAGAATCTGCTTTCTTTTGTTAATAAAATAAATAATAATAAGGCTGAAAGACACGGTATACGGGAATCTTCTTCTGTCTCTTTGTTTTTGAATGCGAAATGTAGCTTTGAATTGATGAGGGCAAACACGGTACATAACCTTTAGACTTCAATCAAACATATAAATTTGTGATGGGGAGAAGATTTCACGAAGCAAAGTGAATATATAGTTTACTATTCAAGAAATACATACCTGATCAGATTTATATTCGTTCATACTCATCTCCAGCCAGCCTAAAATTTAGCCAAAAACATAATTGTCTTCCATCTCTTAAGATTAACAAACAACATGGGAAGTATTGAGAGTTCCATTGATATGGAGAAGGGCTTATAAATAATTTTATAGAAGAAGATTGTAGAGATATATATAGGAAAATCATTGCTTTCATATAGGTAAAAAATAAAGAAGAAAAAAAAGGTTTTTTCATGGAAAACAAAAGGTCATCCAATGAGAAGATTATGAATCTTTGATAGAGATACGTATTTTAAAAAAAAGTCTATCAATGAGAATAAAAAGTTGTACGTTAACATAAAAAATATTAGTTTGACTAAATATTAGGAGTTTGGAAATAGAAGTAAAAAGGGAATCAAAGATGACTAAGAATTATAAGTCTTTACATACTTAATGTATTATTAAACCTTATTAAACTGTTACATTTTTATTTTATTCTATATTAAGACTTACAACTTGACATAATCAATGTATAAAGTCTTTGAACTTTTATTTCAATACATTGAACTCTTGATATATCTTAGAACATTTACAGAAAACATTTTAATCATATAATAAGGTCAAACTAATCCACATTTCAAAAGAAATCATAAAAAATATTTTAATATTAGATTATATTTCAGTCAAGTTGTAAATCTACTTATTTAATTATTTCAAAATATTTTTTTAATTTAATTAAAAATTTCAAAAAATAATTAATTAATCATAGGAGTTTACAAATACTAAACCATTTCATAAGTGAAAAGAACTATGAGATAAATTCAAAAAGAAGAAACACAAGTAAAATACAAATTTACATAAATAATGAACTCCATAGGAATGGAGAATAAAGCGCAGATCTACACAAATCTTCAAGAATGTTGATATGTTTTGGATTTTGAAGAAAAACTTCAAAGATGAAAACTTTTCTGATTTGTAACCAAAAAAGAAAAAAACAAAAAAAGTGGGTGATTTAAACAAAATGAAGCAAATAAAAGGACATCCAATCAAGATTGGAGCACCGGCGCTGCAATCTCATCCGAGGATAGTAACCGGTGCAAGAGAAGCCTAGAGGAGTGGAGAGGGAAGAAAAGAGGGAGACGGTGTCGAGTTCTGCTTTAATTAATAGCTTCTAGTGAAAAATTTTAACAACTAACTTGCTAAAAAGTAATCAATTTATCATTCTAAACCTCTAAATAACTTTAGATACAATTTTTATTGTCTTCTCTTCTATCTAAGTTAAACTTTCTAATATTAAAACCTTCAAAACTAGGTGTTTTGAGCTAGTAGTATAGTACCCATTGTAACTATTTATAAGTAATTAGTTATCATTTTGTAAAAGTTAAAGACATTAGTCGTCATTTTATATAGATTAAGAAACAATAAATATATGTTTGTCATGTCTAAAATACCCTTTTATACTTCATATTTATAGTTGCAATTGTATTTCTTTATAATAAATGAAATGGGACATTAAATGGAGGCAAGAGTGAAAAAGACATAATAAAGATATATTGTAAATTATAAAATAACTTATATTGTAAGGCAAATACATAGACTAAAATGAATTATATTTTGAGACAGAGAGAGTAATATATACTTTTTAAAATATTTCCATTTATAATTCTAATTATCTAAGTACAATAATTAGAAAAAAAAATAAAGAGACATGAATAATAATAATAATAATAATAATAATAATAATAATAATAATAATAATAGTGGTGAATTATTATTTAGTAGGCAAAGCTTTTGGAATTCGCAGATTTTCAAATATTTTTTCCTACTAATTTAATATCTTAAGATTTTACGGGTGATTAATTTCATACTTTCCGTCGACTCCTAAATTAAGAGAGTTAAAATTAGAGTTATTTTTGTCTTTTCCTTTTACATCAATAGTAATAAATTGGGTGAATTACCTATTTAGTAATTAAAGTTTTTCGAATTTGCAGATTCTTGAACTATATTTTTTTTACTAATTTAATACCTAAATATTTTACTCGTTATCAATTTCATACTTTTCGTCAATTCCTAAAGGACAAGAGTTAAATTTAGTGCTATTTTTGTCTGTTCCTTAAATGATCCCAAGTTTCTCATTCAATATTTATCGGTTTCGTTCCCTCTGGCTCCATCAACAATCCTTTTCCATGTTGGCTCTCTCTCTCTCTCTCGCAATTCATCAAATACTTGATTTTCAATTTTGTTTAACAGTAACATCTATACTTAGGGAGTCATCTTAGACACTTGAGCTTTTTCTATATTATCAGGTAAAAAATATTAATTTTTAAATTTTTTGTGAAAATACTAAAGAAATCATACACTAACTCCTCTTTTTAGTGTAAAGATATCATTCACTCGACTTTGCCAAACCTGATCAATTAGGTTGATTTGGATTGACGAAAGTGGCATTATCAAAACCCTTAGTAGCCACTGAGGAGCAAGAGGTTTTCTGTTAACATGATTATATTTGGTTGGCTGTTGCTCAGGTTTACCGAAAGTCAACAGTTAAGAATTCCCATTTTATCAAAAAAAGAAATAATATGGAAGGAAAAAGTCAATTTCTAAAATAAAAAGATGACACCGATTCCTTATAAAAATGTTGGGAAAAAAAATAAAAGAAACATACGAAAATTTTCATCTTAGACATTGAAAAAGATAAAAAACCTAAAATCATTTAAGAAAAAGATAAAAAATAGTCTCAAATTTAACTCTCATTCTTTAGGAATTGACTAGAGGTACAAATTTGGTAACATATAAAATATTTGGTATTAAATTGGTCGAAAGAAAAATATAATTCGAGAATCTGCAAATTCAAAAAACTTTAGGCACTTAATAGATAATTCATCTTATTTATTATCTTTAGTGTAAAAGAAAAAGACAAAAATAATCATAATTTTAACTCTATTAAATTATGAGCTGACAGAAAGTATTAAATTAATCACTTATAAAAAATCTTAAGGTATTAAATTGTGGAAAAAAATAATATTTGAAAATTTGTTGATTCCAAAATCCTTGAATACTCATTGGGTAAATTAAAAGAGCCGCAGTACTTACTACTGGAAGAAAATAATCCAAACCCCAAATTTTCTCCGAGGGAGCCGCAGGAGCTTGTACCTTACTCGATACGCTTTAACATTGGGTCCGCATACGGCAGCCAATATTCTGCCGCTCGTAACATTTTCGAATTTCTCACTTTCCCTCCCGTCTGTCCACCGCTGCCTCTCCCTCTCTTTTTCTACAGCGAAACCTCAGGCTCGTCCCAGAAGCTGCAATGGAACAGCAAAGAAGCCATAAAATGGTGCAACAACAAGAAGATATTGAGGAGATTCAGCACGGCCCTTTCCCTGTTGAACAACTTCAGGTAGTTTCCCTCGTTTAGAATTAAAAATGAAAAAGAAGTCCGAAATGGGTTTGTTGATAAGCTTTTTCCCATTTTAAGTTTCTTTCTGAGCTGGGTTCAAGTGGGTTATCTTCTAAGTTGCTGAAAAGGGTTTTCTTTTATTTACGTTTTGTTTTCAAGATTTTTGGGAATTTTTGTTACATGCTTTTTTCCAATTGGGAGTTGTTCTTCTTTTTCATCACCAGCATTCTTGTTCAAGATTTGTAAAGGGGGATCTAAATTTCACTTAGTCTTTTGGAGCTGTGTATTTGAAGAATAGATTCTTTACAGGTGTCTGTTCAAGATTTGATCAACTGGTTTTTGCTATTCCTTTTTTCAAGATTCAATTAGGGTTCCTGTTCCCCCTTCTCTTCGTAATTCAGAGCTTGAGGGAGGTTTAAAGATGTAGTGGGGTTTTTATAGATACCATGATTCTCCCTAGCCAACCATAAACCTAGCAAGGCTTTTTGTAGGTTCGATCCCGCCATTCTTGGAAATTTGAATCATTTAATGAATTCCTTGATACAATGTTGAGTAATAAGATGGCCGTATTTTCCTTTAAATGCACTTGCAAGTTACAGTTTCTAATTCAATTCTGGAGGCTGGCATTTTGGTTTAATAAGAGAGATGCAGAATGCATTCAATATAGTCACTCTCTTAAACAAAAATGAGGTTCTTTTTTGATATCCTGTGCTCAGAGATACCTTGATTAATGATATTCTTGCACCTGTTTTATACAAGTTGATGACTTTATCTTGTGTGATATGAATAACTTTTGCAGACTACTATTAACATGTTCTATTGTTTGGCTGTTCTTTGTTCAAATGAAAAGGCATCTGGTATTGCTGCCCTTGATATAAAAAAGCTTAAAGATGCTGGCCTTTGCACAGTTGAATCTGTTGCATACTCTCCAAGAAAGGAGCTTTTGCAAATAAAAGGAATTAGCGAGGCTAAAGTTGACAAGATAATTGAGGCAGGCATGTTTTCTTCTTCTCGAGAGTGCTTTTTTTTTGTTCATCATATAATGTCATTCGGATTTTTGCTCAAAAGGTCATTGTTTGAGTGACTGTTAAGTTTAGGCAAATTGATAAATTTTTTTACTACTGATTAATTTGTAAATATCAGACATGTTTGACGTAAGTAAATAAATTTCAAGCATCTTCATTTTCAAAAATCAGCGTTCTATGATACATTGGAGAGAGCTTGAGGAGTGGTACTGTTAAATGAAATTAATTGATTAGTTTAACAAGTAGCAGACCGGTATTTTCTTTAAGGAAATCATGTATTGAAACTATTGCAGTAATGGTTATTAGCTGGAATGAAATGGCAAAAAGTTTGTGATTTACTGAACAAATGATGTATATCAACAGCTTCAAAATTGGTGCCTTTGGGCTTCACAAGTGCCAGCCAACTCCATGCACAGAGGCTAGAAATCATTCAGATAACTACAGGATCAAAGGAACTTGACAAAGTATTGGAAGGTAGGTTTTCTCTTACTTGTCTGCCAAAAATTTTGGCGGTTTAGCAACATAACATGATTGGTTTTACAGGAGGCATCGAAACAGGATCCATTACAGAGTTATATGGGGAGTTTCGGGCCGGAAAGACTCAACTATGTCACACATTGTGTGTAACATGCCAAGTAAGTCACATCACATAAGGAGGAAATCATAAAACACATAAGAGATACATGACAGTTTTTTCTTTATCTGAAGCGGAAAAGAGTATCTTTTTTTTCTAAAACTTTTAGTGGTTCCATGTTCATTCTTGAAACTAAGAATTAAGGTTGGATTGCTTAGCATATTTACTTTTATGTTTGTTCTAGCTCTGTTCATGTAGTGATCCCATGTGGTACTGAAGAAGATACAAAAACACAGAATAAACTCCATTATGAAGCCTGAGCCCTGCTTTGCCAAGTTTCAGTTTTATATTTTATGTCATTCAGACCTGGTTAATTTCAGCTTCCATTAGACCAAGGAGGCGGAGAAGGAAAGGCTATGTACATTGATGCTGAAGGCACATTCAGGCCGCAAAGACTTCTACAGATAGCAGAAAGGTCTAGAAGGATCCTTAACATGTGAAAAGCCTTATCAGTTTACTTATGATGATTAGTTGATATTCATTTGTTAAATATGTTTACTGTGTAGATTCGGTTTGAATGGTGCTGATGTTCTGGAGAATGTGGCCTATGCTCGTGCATATAACACTGATCACCAATCAAGGCTTTTGCTTGAAGCAGCTTCTATGATGGTTGAGACCAGGTACTCTCCCTGCCTTTACTTGCTGTTCTTAAAACTCTTTCTGCTCCATCTTTTCTGAAAATTTGTTGCTTAGAAAAATGATTGAGTTGAATGCTACATTTGTGTGCTTATTTTTTAAAATTTAGAGCTAGCTATGAAAGTATCTCCACTCTAACTATCCAAAGTTTATGACCAATTCATTTTTATTATCAAAGCTCATGGTTGTTATATACAATTCCAACTATCGGGTGGGCATGATCAATAGATTGTTCCTTCACGGTGGACCTACAAAATAAAGCTTGTCAAGGCTTATCCCAGTCTGTGCAAGAAGTTGGCTTTGACTTATACTTGGGATTGTGGCTACAAATGATTGCTTTGCCCACATTTTAATGTTTGAAGAACATCTTTTCTTCTTTAAGATAACCAGGGCTTTGTTAAGTTCAAAAGATAACTTTACTATCTCACTGATCACACAGGTTTGCTCTTATGATCGTGGACAGTGCTACTGCCCTTTATAGGACAGATTTTTCTGGGAGGGGAGAGTTGTCAGCAAGGCAAATGCATCTTGCCAAGTTCCTCAGGAGCCTTCAAAAAATAGCAGATGAGGTAGTTATGTTCCAGTCTAGTTCGATGTCAGATTCAGGCATCTATCTAAGCTCAACTCTCTTTTTAAAAGCTGATCTGAAGTGCAGTATTCATTGAATTTATCATTCAACCTCTTACATTTGTAGTTTGGTGTCGCTGTTGTTATTACTAACCAAGTCGTTGCTCAAGTGGATGGTTCCGCAATTTTCGCTGGCCCTCAAATCAAACCAATAGGCGGGAACATTATGGCCCATGCTACAACTACAAGGTTTGCATACATTACAAATATAAAATCTCATTTTGTCTGATCAACACTTGAAGCTGACAAACAATCTTATTCATAACCACAGGCTAGCTATGAGGAAGGGAAGAGCAGAGGAGCGCATTTGTAAAGTGATAAGTTCCCCATGTTTAGCTGAAGCTGAAGCAAGATTTCAAATTTCCACAGACGGTGTGACTGATGTCAAGGACTGATCCTCTTCAGCTAAATCTGGAACTAGGTTTTGAATTTTCGGTGGAAGTTGTAATAACTGGGATGAAGAACCGATTCTCCAAATGAATGTTTCTTGTAATCTTTCCTTTCCTTTCTCTCCTTTATTGATGGTGGTCAGAGCTTCTGTAGCTAGTGCAGGTCTTTTCACCGGAAAAAGATTTGGCTTTTGTAACAATTTTAGATGGAAGGCGGGCATTATTGTTGAGTTCTGCAGTGTCACTAGACAATACTTTGCCTCTTTTCCTAGGGGTAAGATTGTCATTGTGCATATTTTTGCATTATTATACTTGGAATTTGTCGATTTGTTCAATCGTTTCCATTTATTTTATCTTTCTCGGATTTTTCCTTCTTAAGTCTCTTATTTTCTATTTTTTCGTTACTATAGTTCTTTTAAGCTGTAGAAATGTATTTTTCTCCTACAAATCTTTTGGAATTATGTTAGTAGGCTCTTTTATTTTTATTTTTTTTATTCAAATCTTTTAACATGGAAATATTTCAAAATTAATTTTGGCAATTAAATATATACATAGGAATATCTTTTTCTTGTACATCCATATGCAGGAATTAAATTAGTATTTTTTTTTATTCATTAACAACTTTTTGAATTTTTTAGATCTTTTGTATTTGTTTGTTTAAGGCAATATTTGAACAGAAATTAAATTCAACAAATATTTTTAAATTAATGGTCCTACGTTCTATAATTAAAAGAAAGCCAGTGACATCAAAGTGTGAACAAGGAATAAAAATTAGCTTAATTAAAAGAAAGTCAGTGACATTAATAATAATAATAATAATAATAATAAGCTTAATTTTTTTAAATAATATACAAGGAAGGATTAGATATATAAGTAGCAATTTTTTTTAATCTTCAAATTCAACTGCAGAAAGTACTACATATTGTGTAAAAGTTAATTTGCAAACTGGGTCATTACCCGTACTTTGAGTGGATTTTTATGAAAAATGAAATGACGTTGACTATATATGAAAAGGTATAGACCATTTGATAAATTTATCTTTTTGATATGTATAAAATATATATTACAGATCATTGAAACTTTTATATTATTTTAAAAATTTTGATATTTAAATCAAAACAATTTTGAAAGGATGATTTATGTAGGTGGTATTGAGTTTATCATGATTTTTAAGTATCACAACTATACTAGTAAACAAAGCTCAAATTACAATCAGCTCTTGTGTATAATTACATGGATTTGATCATGTGTTGATCAATTGAATTACACACAAGAACTAGTCATAATTTAAACTTCATTGCCCACTATAGAATTTGGGCTGATCATCCAAGTGCAATGTTCATTGCCTATCTTTTCTTGTAAATCATGCAGAATTTATTTTGATCTCCCATGATAGAAGAATGGTAGACCTAATTCTTAAGCATTAGGGAAAGATTGGTTCTTGTCAAGCTTTTAATGGCTATTTATACCTATTTGCTGGCAGTGATAAATCCACCTAAACAAGTTATAAAAGAATTGGACAGTCTTTTTGCACAATTCTTTTGGGGAAATTCTGAGTTTGGGAAGAACATACATTGGTGTAAGTGGTCAAAAATATGTCAATCATACAATAAAGGGGCTTGAATATCTACTCACTTATTGATTATATGGAGTCGTACAGTAGACTCTGTGTGGAGCAGCATATGAAATTGAAGTTTAGTTTGGGAACGCCATTGCATGGGGGTGGTTCAAAATCTTGGAAGAAACTCACTACCTTATAAATGGAAGCTGAGTCTTACATTCATGTGTTATTGGGGAAAGGTGATGCGTCCTTGTGGTTTGAGAATTGGAGTTTGGAGGGAGTTGACATGGTTGGCCAAGTGGTTCAACCAACTCGCAGGGTTAAAAAGGTTGCTTAGAATGATTCTTGGGATCTAGTTTTTTGTAAAATATTTTTCCTGCAGAATCAATTGATTCATTGCAGAACATAGTCATTGATTTGGCTAGGGAGGATACCTACGCCTGATCTCTTACAAGTTCCGTTCGCTTCACAATAGCCTCATGTTTGGAGAAATTACAGAGTAGCAATGCTATGACCTCTCACCCTTTTATTTACCAGTATCATGCAATCCCTCTCCCTCTCTGACAGTTTTCATGTGGAATTTAGTACATGTTTTCCTGTCATTGGACTCTATTCGAATCAGAATGGGAGTTCAATTAGATTCTAAATGTCACTGTGGACCACAGAAACAATTAATCATTTGTTTGGTGGCAGTTAAATAGCAGAACAGGTTTAGAGTGGAGTTATTTGATGTTTGATGTACAACCCGCAGGGCTTACTAATTTATCTGCAATTTTTATAGCAATGGAGCTCACATTCCCAAAATTTAGGGAACTGTCTGGCATCTCTTATTTCCAAGTCTTATATGCTCAGAAATTTGTTCAGCAAGATGTCTATCCTACTAAGATGGAGAATTCAGTTCTGGAAATGGTATCATACTTCGACTGAGGAACAAGTTGAATGACTATTATCAGGCATACTGCTTCCCTAAACTTGGCTATATTTGGGGCTTTAAGTCTTAAATCCAAACAGGCCAATCACTAAGGTTTTATGGTGGCAATATGGTCTGGAGGATTATTATATTTTGATTGTGTTGCCAGAAGTGGTCTTTTTACATTTGCTTTTGCACATTTTCTGGGTTAAGGTTCTAATATTGAAGCTAAGTTGGATGGTCTAATTACTGGTCTGCAATTTTGCCTATCCAAAGATTGGCTCCATGTGGCAATTCAAATGGATTCTTTAGTGATAGTTAATATGCTCAGTTATTCATCATCTTATCCTTGGAGATTGTATAATCTTTTGATTCGAGCTCTTTATCTTCTTTCCCGAGGGAATTTCAACATTCAATCACATTTATCGAGAGGCTAAAAGGGTAACTGATTGTCTAGCTAATCTGGCTTGTTGTACTCTAGTTAGTCATTACTTTGTTGATTTTAGTTCATTGCCACCAGATGTAAAAGGACTTTGTAATCTTGACAAATTAAAAGTCCCTTATATTAGAGTTTCATAACATTAGAAAGAAGTGGATTTATTTAGACTCTTTCTTGTGAAGTAAGGCTCTTTAAGCCCCTCTGTTGTATTAGTCTTTATTTTGAAATAAACAGGTAGGTGTTTGCCAAACCCCATGCCACCACAAGGATGCTTTCTAGAAAAAAAAATTCTTGAAGTTTCGAGATTTGCACCTTGCACCTTGCAATCAGGTATCCTTACCAGATAGTATTGCAAGAATAGTACTCTTGTTTTGGGACCATTTGGGACTACCTACAAAATAATGCCCCCAAGAAGACAGAGATAAATAGAGGTTTCCATGCAAGAAAGAAGTAAGCTCTTTCTAAGCAACTCAACTCCTTCATCCTCAAGCTACTTTCTTCCTTAGCTTTCTTGAAATACTCTCTAACTTGACTGTCAGAGCATATTCCAAGAGACAATCTCACCTTTGTCCTTTGCAAGCAAGTTCAAGCTCCAAGATAGCATTTAAGACCAACCTAGTCATCTCCGATCTTCCTTGCATTATCAGTTGGTTCCATTATCGGGAAAGAAGAGATTTCTGGGGACTCCCCAAACACAACATTCTCCTTAAACATCAGTTCTTTTACATCTTCATATTCAACTCTTGTTCTAGAAAACTCGGGCTTTCTCCCACACTCCATCTTTTACATTCTAAAACAATATAAAGGAGAAGTCTGGGAAAAGAAAGGGAGCAAGGGAAAAAAACAAGGTTCATTGATCCACCTTTCTATGATGATCCACTAATCTAGATTCCAAAAAGTTATCGTATCACGCCAGCTACTGTCCAGAAGAAGGTTATAGATACGCCATCAAGGCTTCTATCAAAATATAGGCTTGGACCATCCAGAGTTGGTTCTTCAGGCACTAAGGATCTTTGAAGAACACTCAACTTTAATAGAGGTGTCACTGAAGATGGACTCCAATCTGAAGACATGTCCAAAATTCGGCAACTAGAAAAAGAGTTACATATAGAACAAGAGAAGAATCAGGTGATAATGGAATGCACCAAACCAAAGAATAGCTATGATAAGCCATACACTGCCACCACCAATCTCGATACTCTCATTGAGAGATAATCTCTCAGAAGGGAAGGCTCCGTACAAGGGCTGTGAGAGTCGTGAGCTATCAAACAAAGTGAAAGGGGCTATATCCTAAGGTAACCAAGTTCCTACCAATTAGTAAAGAAAGGAGCCAGGATCATCCAGAAACGAAGTAGGAGAATCAAAGAATCCTCTCAACAGGGATGGTGGCATAAGAAATAAAGATTGCGAGAGATCCTATTTCTCACTTCCTAAATAAGATAGAACCCGAAAAGGAGAAGATCACGAAGTAGGTCAAGATCTGTCAAAAAAGTGCTAGCAACAAAATCCCTATTTGAGAGATAGATAAGGGAGGCTCCTCTAAACCCTGACTTTAAGTTTCCCACACTTCTATTGTACTCAAAGAAGGGGAGGGCTTCAGATCATCTATGTCGCTATAAGCATTCAATAGGGTTGATAACTAATGATGAGGCTGTGAAATGAAAAGCCTTTGCAAGCACTCTAGGAGGCAAGGCAACCACTTAGTTTACCAATTTGAAGCCAAGTTCAATCAATAGCTGGGCATCACTTAGATTTGGTATAGCTGGCAAACTAGCTAAAAATCAAGGAGATTTGTTCAATGTTAAACAAAAATGGGAGAGATTACAAGCTTATATTGAAAAGTCCAAAAAGGAATATCATGACAAAGATGGGGTAAGTATGGAGGTGGCTTTGCATTTCTTCTTACACGGAATGATGTCAACCTATCTCAAGACCAAGTTTCATATAAGGCCACCTTAATCAATTGTGGAAATGTTCCAAGCAGCCAAGAAGCTCGTTACCTGCAAAGAAAAATGCAAACTCCCCCTGAATGGAAGCAAAGATGGAAAGAACAGGACTAGAAGATTGAAACCTTTACCCCTTTGAACACTCCCAAGGTTGACTTGATCTCAATGTTAAAAGAGAGATATGGCATGGATAATTAGAAGCCCCAAAATCTCGAGAATTGAGATAGAATTGTGCTTTCTATAGGGATCATGGCCACACCATCGAACATTGTTTGCAGTTTAAAATGGCCATTAAAAGGTTATTGATAAGGGGCCACCTACAAGAATACAAAGTCGATGTTTCAAGAGTGAATGATCACAAAGAGAGAAGTACGTAATTGACATGATTATGGAACAATTTCCATCAACCACTCAACTCTAAAGATAGATCTACACTTTGAACCAAGCATTCTTGGTGGCTGAAATCATTGGAAATGGTGAAACACTCTCTTTTAAGAGAAGTCAGCTGGGGCCTATCTTGGTTGCAAGGTCCCATCCTCTCTACATCGAGGCATCACTCGAAATAGAGGGATTTGTGTCTTGGAAGATCAAAAGGATTCTGGTAGATACAAGAGCAAGCAGAGATATTCTCTACTACTTTTGCTTCAAGAAAGTGGGGATCCCGAATGCATAACTCACCCTATATGAAGGAAACTTAGAAGGATTCAACAATCATAAGGTCCAAGTAAAATGGAGCATAGATATCAAAGTTAGACTGGGGGCTAGAAATAACAACATGATATTAATGATAGATTTCTTCTTGATTTAAACTTGTCTTACAATGCAATTTTCGGTGTCAACTAGTACCAGTGGCGGATCCAGGATTGATAGGAAGGGGGGGCACAATTTTAAACAAAAATTTCATCAATAAATATGATAGAAAATTATAATACGTATTCAATAAATATATGATAATTTTTCTAAAACTTACAAATTACAATATCATTCTTCTATTTCTCATGGCTTGAAACCTTTGCA
>JAWZTD010000082.1:4203711-4248089 GCA_035221335.1 Echites panduratus
AACCTAATAAATTAATGATCTGAAAATTAGAAGCATGAGTAATTGTATATTGAGATAAAAATTTGAAATTAAGAATTGGGAAGGAGATTACCAGGGAAGAGAAGAGAGAAATCGCAGAACCTTGTCGAGTTGCCGTTGGAAATGAAATGAGGAGAACTGGAAAATGAAGTGATGCTGTTGGAAATTTGGAATCCGATAGTGAAGAAGCTAACTCAAGTGAATTGGCAAAATTTTATTCTTTATTCTTAAAAAATTAATTAAAAAATTGTTTAAAAATAAAAGGGAATGCCTTTTCATTAATTTTTTCCATTTTATGCGGTTGGTGTGCCCTCCTTTTATGAAATGGGAGACAAAAACATGATATATATATATATATATATGTATATGTATATTTTAAAAAAAATTTTACAAATTTAAGCTGGGTCCATTGCCCCCCTGGCACATGAATAGCTCCGCCCCTGCCTAGTACGCTTCATTCGAGATGGTATCTTCTATCCCGCATGAAAAGTTGAAACTACCAACCTGCAGTGGTATTTTCACAATAAAGAGCAACCCAAAATCAGAAATTAAAACAGAAAGCTTCTTAGCTAGCAAGAAAAAGTCTATTTCGATATGTACCTTCCAAGAAACTCAAGCCAATCCTTTCGAAAAAGGAGAAGAGAGTCTAGTGACCTTCAGGAAGTGGAAATTAACCCCGAGTGTAATAGTCAAAAGATCGAAACTGGATAGTCTTTACCAAGTGAGGAAAGGAAAGTATTGATTGAACTCCTCATGGACTGTGCAAGCATGTTCTTATGGGAGGTTAGTTAGATGCTAGGGATAGATAAGAATGTGATGACACATCACCTCAACATCAACCCGACATACAAACTCTTCCAATAGAAGCAGCGAAAGTTTGGTACAAAGAAGGAAAAGGCAATAAAAGAGGAAACAACTAAGCTTGTCTAAGCTGGTTTCATCATTGAGGTAAAATATGCTACATGGTTAGCTAATGTTGTAATGGTAAAATAAAGCAAAATGAAAGTGGAGAATGTGCGTTGATTTTCCTGACCTCAACAAAGCTTGCCTAAATAATTGCTATCCCCTTCCCCGAATTTACACCTTGGTGGATTCTATAATAGGGTATAGGATGTTCAACTTGCTCCATGCCTTCTCTGGTTATCACCAAATCAAACTTAAGAAGGAAGATCTCCACACATATTTCTGAGTAGGAGGGAGCATCGACTGCTACAACAAATGCCGTTTGGTCTAAAAAACGTTGAAGGAACCTACCAACAGATGGTCAAGTTGGTGTTTAAGTCTCAAATTGGTATGAACCTAGAGGAATTCATAAATGATATGGAGATTAAAAATAAGGTGGAAGGAAACCAGTTCGAAGACCCATGAGACACCATATACAATTTGAATCCAGTGAAATACACATTTGGAGTGGAGACTAGGAAATTCCTAGGTTAGGAAATACACTTTTGGAGTGGAAGTATGGAATCGAAGCAAATCTCGAGAAAATCTAGGCAATCATTAATATGAAAGAGCCAAGATGCATCAAAGTTGTCCAGAAGCTAATGGGCTGCATTGTAGCCTTAGAAAAATTCATATTTCTATATGCTAAAAAGTGCCTCCCATTCTTCAAAGCCATTAAGGGAGCTCGCAATGATTTTACATGGGCATAAGAGTGCTCGCTAACTTTCCAAGGTCTCAAGAAATACCTGGCAAAACTTTCTCTTCTCACGAGTCCTAGAGTAGGAGAGATATTTTTCTCGTACATTGAGACTTCTAAATTAGAAGTAGCCTCAATCCTGTTTAGGGAAGAAAATGGCAATCAAATGCCAATATATTATGTAAGCAAAGCCTTCCAAGAGGTTGAAATTTGTAATTCAAATATAGAGAAATTTTCTCATTCTTTGGTTGTTGCAGCAAGGAAATTTAAAGCATATTTCTATTCACACAAGATCAATATCTAAACAAATGCACCATTAAAGAAAATTTTTTACAAACCAAACACATTTGGAAGAATGTTAAAATGGTCCATAGAGTTGAGCGCCTATAATATAGATTTCATCCCAAGGAAAGTAATAAAAGGGTAAGCTAGAGCTAATTTCATAGTGGAAACATCCGCATCCAATCTAGAAAAACCTATTGAATATGCCCTAAGACCATTTGATGATTTACTTAGTTGGCATAACTTTGTATCATGACTCTATTTGTATCATTATATAATTTACTTTAATATATGCATTTTATTTAGTAAATTATGTGATGTCCTTAGAATAACTAATTTCTATTCTTAAAAAATCCCTAGTCAAGCGTTATTGAGATTAGGGTATCAATAATATGATAAGGCTTGTATGTGTTGATGACTAATGTCATAGATATGGGATATCAAGGATTGACTTGCCATGAAATCACTACATGGATCGTTATATGAATGTTATGAGTGTTTTTATTGTGATAATTATGTTTAGTCTTTTGACTTGAGTTCATCAGAGATTTCCACATAAATGCACACTTTGATATTGTCAAAAGTCACTCTTAACTAAGTGAGCAATAAAGGCAAATATTGAGTATGTCATGATTTATATGGTGGAATGTTGAATGATCAAGATATGATTTGTCCCTCTTATATAACAAGAGAGAGATGTCTAGTAATTTTGGTAGAGTGAGACTATGACATGACCATGCTCGAATAAGTAGATATGAGATATTTATCTTATTTGATTTAGTTAGTCTATTAGGTATCGAGAATTGAGAGATTGATCTTTATGAGTAGCAATGACAAACCAGGGCAGACGGGTTCTGCGGACCGTTGTGGCTAATTTAGGTGGGTTAGGACGGGCTGATGAGTTGGGAGGGGTCATGACCCTTGGAGGTGGGCCTGGTGGGCTGGCAAGCGGGCCTGGGGCTTGCTGGGTCAGGTGTGATTCTAGGAAGGTCCGGGCTACTATTCACATTTTTTTCCTTAAATCAGATTTTAAATACTACATTTTATTTTAATAACTCCAAAATATTTAATTTACGTGTTTAAGTTTATAATTTTACATAACTTAAGTAATCTTGAATTACTTTGGAAGTTAGAGCATTGGAATATTTAAAAGTTTAAAACTTTCATAATTAGAAGTTTAAACTTTGTTAGAATTAGAAGTTTGTAGAACTTTTAAAATTGTGGACGTTTAACACTTCAAAATTTTATAACTGTGAAAAAAGGTACATAACTTGATTGTAGGATTTTTCAAAGTTGTAAAATCACAATAAAGATTACAAGCAAAAAAATTACATAATGTACATTTATGTATTATCTCTTTGTGATTATGCTTCTCCGTAAAATTCACAATAATCTTGTTCAATTGGTAGAGTCATGTCCTGATGTCTTCTATCTGTTTTTTTAAGTCAGAAGCACACATTAGAGCTTCAAAAGTGTTTAGTAACATGACACTACTAGATTCATTTAGTCTTCTCCCGTTTTGGTTGAAAGCACTTTCAAACGTCACGGTTGAAACATTTGCTGCTAGAATATCATGTGCCATTCTAGACAAAGCCGGATGGGTGGTTTCATTTTGTTTCCAAAATCCCAAATGTCAAAATTAAGTTCTTCACTAGTCACTTGCACTTGGGTAGCAATATTGAAGATTGCTAACTCATTCAATCCACCGGATGAAGATGACGACATCAATGAACCTCCAATCCTTGATTTTTTGTTACTGATGAGGTTGAGAATGGGGGACATCGCGTTGAACTGTTCGGTGATGAAGACATGTTATCTTTTTATGATTTTGTAGAGAATTGTTCTTGATAGGATGCAAAGAGACTGTCAAAGTTCGTCTATATATAAACCTTAAGTTTTTTTGCCTTCACCTGCCATAAGAGAGCCCTTTGGGAATCTTGGGGTACAACCCTTATAAATAGTCGATGCTTGTCTCAAAACCTAATATGTTAAAATGGGAATCCATATAAAAAGTAATACAATACAATAATGGAATATTGGAATAGTATTTAAAATATTTTTGCTCCATAGCCACTACCATTTAAGTATGGTCACTATATTCCCTAAATTGATTAAATGCATGAAAAACTCATATTATGTTCTTGACAAAAATATTTAAACTATTGTGCTCTAACTGAAGAAGTTTTAATAAACCATACAATATTACGCATTATACTAACAACTTCGTCAACAAATTTAAAACAATTTTTAACAATTAAATTTAAAATATGACATGCACACCTATTATGGAAAGAGTGCCATTTAAAATTGGTTTAATTTCACTAACAAGAATGAGAATACTAGAATCATTATTTTTGACATTATCAAAAGAAATTGTAAAAATTCTATTCAAAATATGAAATTCACGATTAGTAGATAAAATAAATTGAACAACGGAAATACCTATATTAGGATACTCAAAAGGATCTGAAGTATATTATTCTTTTTTGAATAACTCAATCTTTATCAATTTAGTGACAAGTTATATATAAATAGTATAACCCAGCAACGATGGACCAAGAATCACAAGTAAGAGCAAATTTTATACCATTTATTGATTGGAGATGAGATATAAGATCTTTTTTCATAGTTTTAAAACAGTTTATAATATCACTTTTTAATGTCGACCAAGATATTTTATGAAATGTTGGTTATAAAGATTGTGTAACGGCTTTAATAAAACTATCCATTTCCATTATCCCAAAAGGTAGATTTTGTTCTATGACCCATCTTGCAAGTTTTTCCCCAGAAAATTTTTGATCAAATTTAAAATTTCTGGTTACTTTACTCCTCGTTATAGCTATTTGTTATTTTTTAAAAATTTTCATTAAATTCGAGATGTCTATTTTTAATGTGTCTAGTTAAATTTCTCATCTCACTCCCACATTTATGTACATATGTTTTATCACAAACTATACAAATTGCCTTTTCCTACTCTTTTTAAAATATTTTTCAAATTATGGATTTTTTTTTCTTTAGGCTTAGTTGTGCTACATGAAAATGTACCCAGTCGATTTAAACGACTTGTAAGTGTCAGAATGCCTTCGATATCATCAAGATCAATATCATTACCTAAGGCTTATACTTCATCGGGTTCAGAAAAGTTTATTTTAGGGTCAACTTCCAAAAATCTATTAAATTGTTCTTCATCAGTATTGATTTGGTGGGAAGATTAATGAGATCCAAATCTATCCATTTTTTAACTAGATGGTTAAAACTAAGAGACTAATAAAATGCAATCAACAAAAATAAAAAGCAATCAACAAAAATAAATAGCTATTCAAATACAACAAATTAAAAGATAGGTCGAAAGACACCAACTTGGAAATCATAACTTGGAAGATTTGGCCACAAACTGTGGAAGATTGATCACTAAATTTCTTCACAAACTCCTTCTAAATCCAAGCTCTTCTTGCCAAAATAAAAATATCCACACCAATATAGAATCTCAATTATAGACAAGAATGAAGAAGAATGAAGATTTGAGAGTAGAGAGGTTTTTGGTAAGAAATTATGAAATGGAGAAGGGGGTTTTATATATAAAAAAATGTAGCCGTTGCATGGAAAATTTTTTTTTAAAGAAACTTAAACAATAATATCCCATTGTCTAACTTCCTATTTGGTAGGTTAGGCCTGGCCTCCATTGTCTAACTGGCTATTTGGCAGGCCTGGCCGATTTCACTAGATATTGAACCACACAGTTCAGATACGATTTTACGGTCCTGGTTGTTTCAAGATACTATTCATGATGTTCGAGAACGGGGGCTGTTCAAATGGGCCGTGTGGGAATGCTATTTATGAGTATAACAAGTTTCATGACTAGTTTTAATTATGACTTCTTGGACAATGAGATTAAGACATATGCTTATCACGTAAGGTTTTGTCTTGTCACCGATATTCTCTTTAATTGGATTGCAATGATATGTTGCTAGACATCGCTCGTTGTACATGACATTAAATGTTGTTTATGTTAAATGATAATTTTATGAGGACCTGTTAGGTCACACATTCAGAAATTATCGCTAATGGGGAAATATCATGTTTAGGGACCTAAACGTAATTTTCTAAACTTGTTTAGCTAATTTACAAATAGATATAAAACCTAAAATGTAAATAAAATTTAATTCTGTATTAAATCGTAATTTTCCAGGTTCAACAAATTTGTTTTTTGGTATCTCTTCGATAAACTGCTTGTTTTGATTCAAATGAGAATTCAAGCGAAATTCGTTTTATCTAGAAGATAGAATTGGTTTTATTACGAAAATGAGACGACACTTGAGAATGAGAAAAAAAAACACAGAGAGAACAATCACGAATGACTCTAACAATCCAATCATTCCAAGTCCCTTTACCTTGTTCATGTGATGATCCAAGGGGGACCCTTCGTGTGAGCAGATAGAGGTAGTTATCTGAGATTTTTGTTGGTGATTATAGAATCGACAGCTGTCGAATTTCAAAATCATAAAGAAAGGTAATATCTATACCCTCTCTAGGCTCCCTTAGATTGATACTTGGAGGAGATCTGTGTGTGACCTCCCTTCAAAACCAACCAACCCAAACTATGAAGAGTAGTCCCTGATGTCCAAAGACTCACCTAGGAACTTGTGGATAATGTCCATGGACAGGGCCACCAAAAGAGATGACAAAGGGGCTAGAATAGTTTTAACGTCACCAAAATGAGAGATAAACTTGGAAAAGGGGATCAGGTTTCTCTTTGAAGGAACAAACAATATATCAAATATGAAGATTTGTTGGCTGGGATGGATTGGGTTAGTCTATTGGCCATTAAAACATTAAAGTCAGAAAGTGATTCACAAGTTGTCGTATAGCAGGTCCATGGAGAATTCCAAGCTAACAGTGAGTTAAACCTCTCTTGAGATGCATACCACCACAAATGGTAACTCTGCTTCTCGAGGAAGTGCATGAAGGTGTGTGCGGAGGCCATCTGGGGGCTAGGTAGCTCGTGGATAGGATAATCCATTTGGGATATTTTTGGCCTTCATTGAGACAAGATGCAAAGGAGTACACTAGCAAGTGACAAAAATATAAAAAATATGGTAACATTCCCATACAGTCAATCAACCAGCTTCTAGTTATCCCTTGGTGGCCATTTGACATATAGCTCATGCATCTAATAGGACAATTCTTAAAAGCGAGTGGTGGACGACTGTACTTAGTAGTTGTAATGGACTATTTTTTCAAATAGATAGAGGCAAAAGCCCAAGTGCACCCAATAGAAGAGAATGTGCTCAATTTCTTCAATGACCAAGTATTGTGCAGGTACAGAGTGCCAAAAGTAGTTATCATAGATCATGGAACATAATTCTCCTCAAAATTTACTATAGAGTGTGAGAGATTAAAGATTAAACATTGGGAATTCTTCGTGGCTCACCCCACAAGGGAATTGTTAGGCACAAGCAGCCAACAAACTCACTATCACATCTTTAAAAAAAGTTTAGAAGGAGAAAATGTGAAATGGGATTGATCTGCCCTCTGGTCCATTTGTACATTAGCTAGTTGTCAATGGGAGAAATTCCTTTCTTTCTAGTATGTCGTGGCACCAGCAGAGATGACCCTCCTAACATACTAGATTGCCAAATTTGACGAGCAAAAAAACATGTAGGTAAGGTTGAGAGATCTCGACAAGAATGGAGCAATATAAACAGAGAACAAAAAGCTATCATGATCAAAGGTTAAACCCAAAAGAACTCCAAGTCAGTGACTGGGTATTGAGAGAAATAGAAGCCACATGTCAAAGGACAGGTAATGGAAAACTCATGCCAATTGGGAAGGCCCATAAAAGCTCATGGAGGAACTACATAAATGAACTTTCGTTTTAGGAAGACCTGATGGAAAGAGGCTACGAAATCCCTAGCACTCAGATCATTGAAAGAAGTATTTTGTGTAAACAATCCCTAGGTTAAGCTAATAGAACTTATATAAATTCATTTTTCTTCACCTGTTGAGTACATTTTTTCTTAAAACTCTTTAACTATCAGGTTTACTTTACATACTAAATTTGTAATTGACAGCGATCTATACGAGCAACTCGATTCTTGCTATATGGCAAACAATGACCAGATTAGTTAGGTCGTCGCAGCAAAGCAAACAAAAATCTCAAGTCAAAACTTGGGAAACACTTAACATAAACTAACCAATCAAAAGCTTCAAGGAAATATAATCATGTGTCCTATCTAAGCTCCAAGACTAGAGCTATCAACCACATCAAAGACTCTCTCTTTGCTGGATAGAAGAACAACATCTTCGCCAGAAGAGGGTTCAACACTGACTTGAGCTAGCGGCACACCAGGAATGAATGGGGTGGAGTTTGCCACACTAGCAACTTCCACATTGGTTACGTCGAAAACCCTACTCCAACATCTACAGCTTCCTCGTTAGCAGTAGAAGAAACTTTATTAACATTTCTCGCCAAGGGAGTCTTAGTTGAAGTTCTAACTCCACCACTCCAAATTGAAGACCACTAGCTTTGAAGCTGAAAGAAATTTAGGTTCACAATGGGCGACGGAGTCCAGACAGGCCTGGTCATCCTTAGTATCTATCATATTCGACAATCTCTGACGCTTGCCTTCTGTAAATGGCAAGAACCCATGACCATCTTGCCCGCCAAGCTCTAGGGCATAACCCTCGTATAGAGGGAAGAGGACTTCAAGTGAAACCTGATCGTGCAACATATCAGTTATAAAGTTCATGCCCCTTTAGTAGAATTCAAGAGCTTCCAATGAGACATTGTTCTGAAATTTAGGAAAAGACTTATAATCTGCCATGGCATTCTCCTCTATCTCGCTCTGATACACGGGAGTTACATAGCGAACTAACAAGCTTTCCAGTTCTTCATTTCTAACTCACAAAGCTTCCATTTTTGAGACACGGGCAGTAAGATCTTTTATCTCTTCATCATTTTTAGTCGCAATCCCATTAGATTGCTAAAGCTCGCTAATCGGAGCCTTCACCTTCTTCTTGGCTTTCTGAGCTTCCTACTTTGTCATCTCTAGTATGACTTATTAGGTAGAGACTTGATTGAAGAATTGATCCCTTTCTTTGGTCACCCCAGCAAGCTCCTGCTTCAACCTTTTTATACTTGCGCTTGAGAGTGGCATTGGACTCGTTCACCCAGGACAATTGCTTAAGTTTGTTCTAGAGTTTCTCATTTTTTAATTCATCTTTTTGGTCCATCTCATAAATATGCAAGAGCAACAAACTTATTTGAATAAAATCATTTGTTAACATTTTTCATTTTAAAGACAACATATTTAAGAAACATTTTAATACTCAAATGATAGGTAAAGATCTTTTATCAAAATATTTTCTTGATAATTTAAATAAATAAAACTATTTATAAATCATATTGAAAATCATTTAAAAATTCATTTTAAAATCAAGAATCACCAATATAAGGAACACTTGGTACAAAGATAAGCTTTATTCAACCAACCTTCCTAAACTAATTCTTTAAACTTGTAATAAAATCTTGAACTCTTGGAAGACTTCCTCATTAAGCACCACAGAACAAATGTTGAAGAACACTTTGATGTATTCCAATCACCTACATAAAATAAACTTTTGAATCTCATTAGTCCTTAATTTGTTATCATCAAAATAAAATTAATTAAAAGCATATTAGGACTTTCAGTATAGAACTGCCCCAAGTAAAAAGGCACTAGCATCATCACCCTCAAGATCAGCCCCACAAGAATGGCGACCAATTACAATGCCAGTATTCATACGAAGTTGAGTGCTGGTTTTCTTTTTCTTAAGCTGCAAGATGGCAATCTCTTCTCAATTCCTTGTTTGCCAAATCCTCCTCAATAAACATAGGCAACAGAGGGATCAAAATTCATGGCTCTTCCTTAGTAGCCTTGTCCATAAAAAAATTTAGGGAAGAAAGTTTGAGAAAGGTCCATCTGATCTTGTGCTTGCTTTCTTTTAGTTTGGATTAGTTCAATCATTCTCTACTAAGGAAAATTCATATAAACAAGAAATTGATATTATTCAAGTTTTTATGATCAATTATTTCCAATTAAGACTATGTATCTTGAATTTAAAAGGTTAATAAATTCTGATTAAATTAATTCTAATGAACCCCCAGATTCTAATTAGCACATCTCCCTGTTTCTTTGCTAAGGAATTCCCCTTCTTTGTAGTCCAAGGAGTGGAAGAGGATTTAGTGTTATAATCTGCCTTTGCATTGCTTGGAATAGACTTAAGACAAATCATCTTTTATATTCACAGAATATTAGGTATGATCCTTTGTGTGAAATTTGTGATAAGCATCCTTAATCCTCAATTCATGTATTTCAAAATTGTCCTTAGATTGCTTTTTTGCTATGAAATCTTTTAAATCTAGCATGAACAAGAGAGTTTTTTGATACTTGACATATAAGTGCATGGATTATCCTTAACCTTACCAAGGATTCCAGTCTCTAAAATCTTTTGTTTGGAAAGACTATCTCTTCTATTTGATATTGACGAGCAATTTTGTTTTTTCACCGTTAGAACTTTGTATCCATTTGATTCTATCCGGAGCTTCCAACCTAAACTCATGATTTCCTTTGATAAGTTGATGATATTGTTTTTTATATTTATATTATTAATAAGGTGATCCATTTTATAAAAAATAAAGAAAGGGTAAGTTGAGATATTAAAGTCTTTTGAAACCAAATGAGGAAAAATATAGAAGAGTAATTTGTTTATTTTTCTTCCCTTTGGAAAAACTAAATTTGAATATTTCCAATTAAAATAATAAATTAATATTTTTATTGCAAAAAAAAAAAAAATAGTAATAAGTTGATTGCAATTTGTAAATCTGCACTAACCCCTGAAGCGCCCGGATCCACTGATGGGTAAACGGCACGGCATACTGCTGAACTTGTAAACATATGATCTTCTTCAATTCACAGTGAAGCATCGCTCACCGATCAGAAATTTGAAGAGCAGAGAGAATGGCCACAACAACCACGCCACCCAAAGCTGGCCTTGGGGTTCCAAAGTCAGGGGCAGTTTCCAAAGGCTACAATTTTGCTTCTACTTGGGAACACGTCCGTTTCTACTTTCTTTCCACTGATTTTCAGAATCATCATCAATTTCTTTAAGAAATTTGATTCCTTCTGTAAATTGATTAGTTTCTTATGAATTCGTTTGATTTTCTTGATGTAGATCTGTGTACTCTTTCTAGTTGTTTGAAATGAAAGATCCTGTCTTTTCTATGCGAGTGATTCTGCATCTGATTGAGTCCTGTCGCTCATTTTCAGTTGAATTATTTGGTACTATCTGGGAGGTTTCGTCCTACAATTTTTCCTCTAATTGCGACTTTTGGAGTGCGAAATTTCAAAGGACATACCTAAATTAAGCTCTTTATATACAGAAGTTTTTATCAGTTCTTTATGCACTTCAATGTGGAAGGGATGAGCAGTGTGCTAGTTTTACTCATGAAAACAGACTAAGAATTTAGAATCTTTACTGCTGAACATAAAATGAAAAGATAAACTTAAAAACCCATGAGAACCTTTTGAGAATTCCGAAGTCCACAGAACGTCGACCGTTTTTTTTCCTCTTTGTTTTTGAATATATGCTATCTTGTTTTCCATATTCAACTTTTGCTAAGCATTTCATTTTCAAGAGATAACTCATCACACCGCTTTGTGATGTATTCTTCTTTTCTAGTTTTAGCTTTTTTTCTTCTCCTTATCCTCAGCAATCCATGACAAGGGGTAGAAAATGTTTTTGTGGTTCAAGTATTTAACTTCTTTCAGATTGAGTCTTCTCCTAGCTCTGTTGAAATGAGTACTGAAACTGTCTAGAATATTATTATTTCCTTTTGCAGAATGCTCCGTTGACAGAACAACAGCAGGACGCAATACAAGCACTTTCTCATGCTGTTGCAGAGAGACCATTTCCACCCAATTTGGTGATTCTCTACCTGAGTGCATTTATCTGTTTCTGTTTTCATTTTTTCTTATACATGGTATAATGATCTATTTCTTTTTTTAGTCATCCATACGCTTCATTACTTATAATTAAAGAGGTTTCTTTGTTTTATAAGTCCCAGGAGCATGCCAACGATCAAGATAATGGTGTGGCCATATCAACAAAGCCAGGTGCCATGGAAGATTCAGGCAAAATTGAAATTGAAACTGTCTTGGTCAATACAAATCAGGTTTGAAATCAGATTGTTCTTTCCATATACTACAGTTCATTGCTAATATGCTGTCTTTTTGTTCTTGATTTTCCATAGATTATTGAAATGAATTCAACGTAGGATATTCTAGAAAGGATTTTCTTGTTAATCATGTTTAATTATTCCCAATAGATGCTATTCTCATTTTGATCTTCGTATCAGGCTGACATTGATGGAGATAGTGAAGTAATTAAGAACCTAATTCACCAAGTCGTCACATTGTACATTAACATATGATCACCACATATACTGGTTTGGTACATGTTGAATTGCAACTCGGCTTAGCAAGGCCTTTGTTTTCCATGAATTAATTGTCCTATGGCTCCAATGATATAACTCTTTCTGATGTGTCCACAGTCCTACCAGCCACTGCATTTAGCATGTTACATCTTAATAACAGTGTTCAAGACCGCTCAACTGTATCAATAGCCTGCATAGATGGGACGTGAAGCCATTTCCTTTTGCAATATATCCTCTTCAGATTTCATTTTTGGTTTCCCGTAATCCAATGGCTATAGTACTCCTCCCCACTGTAGTTCATCTTATGCGGATAGAACACAAGTTATTCGAGGTAGTTGCCGATGATGTTTTCTTGATGGATGGCATCATGCTTAATGAATCTATGCACACAAGTGAGTTGTGAAGCATATATGCGTGTGTGAGACTCTGTATAAATAGATTCTTAGATAACAACACTAAGGACTTGAAGCTTAAGTATATATGCATGTATAGGTAGATAGATACACATACATCTATAAATATGGAATTACTGATTCTTATACACAAAAACCATTCTATCTAGTGTTCAAGCTTCAGAATCTTGACTGGTCACAGAATGAATTTAGTTTTCATTCATTTAAATTTTTTCACTTTATATTTCTTTTTAGTTTTATTTATCATTTCCTTCCTTTGAAACTGTAATCTCGTAAACCTGGAGTATGTATTACTCAATGATGTTTAGAATTATCATAGTTTTCAATTTGCTTCTTTCTTTTGAGCTTTTGGTTGAATTTTTTGCATCGAATTCCCTATTCTTTTAATCTTTTGTTTATAATTGATTGCCTCTTTTGCTTTTATTTGTTACAGTTCTACAAATGGTTTACAGACCTTGAAGCGGCCATGAAATCTGAGGTTGGTATTGGCTTTGTTGTACTTTGCCTATGTTGCAGTCACCATGGTTAAATCAGTATCTCATTGTTCCCTTGTATAGACAGAAGAAAAATACCAGCATTATGTGAATACCTTAACTGAAAGGATACAGACATGTGACAGCATCCTTCATCAGGTAAATGAATGCTTTATTCTATGATTGAGTAATGATCTTTTCATTTTTTTCTTCTGGTTTCAATAGATTGCATTTGCTTTTAGTTCCGTGGACTGAATTTATTTTCTGTATCAGAATTCTAGATCAATCCTACATTAAAATATGTGTTTCCCTTTAGGTAGATGAGACTCTTGAATTATTCAATGAACTGCAGTCACAGCATCAAGCAGTTGCAACGAAGACTAAAACTATCCATGATGCATGTGACAGACTGGTACTCTCTTCCTTGCCTTGTTACATGACCAACCAATTCTATTATGGTATTTTTCTTTCCAATAACTTTGAAGATCTTGAAACCTTGGAGGATGCATCTGTGTGCATCTGGAAATTTGTTGATCTTCATCTTCGAATGGTTGTATTTAACATCTGTGGGATGGCATTTTTGGTCCAGTCATACTAATAAATTAATTGACTGCCCATTGTATACATTCATATTTCAGACAACCTGACAAGCAGTCAATTTGTTCATTTGGTTTGCTTTGTCCCTTTTGTTCCAGGTTTATGCCAAGAGTTTGATTAAAAAAGGCATGCCTTGTAAACATACTAGCATAGGACATTTACATTTTTTTTTATTGTAGCTGCATGCTTCATTGGTTGACTTATTCAGGTTATTCGTTATTTTGCAGCTTATGGAGAAGCAGAAATTGATTGCATTTGCAGAGTCACTCCACAGTAAGCTCAACTACTTTGATGAGTTGGAGAATGTAAGGTTTGATTAACATTAGTTTCCAAAGTTAATTACATGTACTCCTTGGTAGCTCTGAAAATTAATAGATTGTTTAGGCCATATAGAAAAGATGACTTAATGTTATTTTCTTGGTAATTGGTCTTGTAAAAAGTTGCCATGGATGTAGTGACTTGTAAAAAGTCCTTTAGAGTTTTTTCCTGGCCCATACTTATGACTCTTTAGAGATTCTATCTCAATTCAATTGAAGCTTTTGAATGAGATGGCTTAGCTATCACAGATTTCTTGAATACTTATATTCAGTTTTGACAAAGGAATGTATGATCTAGATGTTGTATTGTATTATCTCTTCTAAAGAAATGAAAAGGTTACTCGTGGAAACCACGATGTTGTATGAATGCCAGTACATGTGCATCATAAGGCCACTGCATTGGCAACCTCAATTCGCAGCCAAGTTATCACCATCAAAACTAAATGGAAAAAGCCCTGTCACGGCACACTGGGTATACATGAAAGAGAAAAAAACCCTTTTGAGTCATGGAAAAATGTGTTCACAACCTGGAGGGTGTACTTGTTCCTGGTTAAAGCGTAGTAATCCTGGAAGTCAAATTGCACGTCTTTGTGATCCCAAAAGGAGATCTTACATCATCAAGGCCCTTCTTTTTTTTGAAAATGCTTCTATTGCAATTCCTTATAGCCAAGTTGTCTATTTGGCCCTGTGATAGTGTTTTGGTTTTACCTTATTTGTATTAAATGAATGTAAGGTCTGTAGTATATTAGTGGCTAATATCTTATTCAATTTCCTCTGGAGTTGTATTAGGTGATTATTTTGTCTTGGGATAGACTGGGAGGGGAGAATCTATTAACTTCTTGTTGAACGGAATACCTGTTATATTCTGTAATTTTATTGCCTGTTGGCACAGAGGCTTCTAGTCATCAGAAAGTAGCCTTCATCACTCTTTTTTCACCACAGACATCTTCCAGAAATTAATATGCCAAAACCACTCAACCCTTATAGCAGAAATAGAAAAAAAATAAAAGATGTTTACACTTTCTTTCCAATTAGCCTAAATCTTCCAACACATTCTGGAGCTTTTCTAAATATATTTGTGTGCTTTAACTTTGTCCACTGTTTTTTTTGCAGGTTGCTACCAGTTTTTATTCTCCAAGTATGAGTGTTTCCAATGATAACTTTCTTCCATTGCTCAAGAGACTTGACGAATGCATATCGTAAGTGAATTTGCATTTTACCTGTTAATCCTTGTATTTCGTGGATCAGATTGTTGTGGTGTACCACGTAGCATTGTGTTAACAGTTTAAAACCAACCTCTGATATGTTGAGATTTAAAGATCCCACATTTTTGAGGAATTTAATAACAGGTGTATTTGAGATAAGAATTTGCTAAAGGATGTACATGCACAAACAGGAAATGCTGACAATCTTGAACTTATCCAACTAATGAAAGAGGCTGGACAATTTAAGAGAGTCCTAGATAATCAGAGTAATCATTCTTCATTTGCAACAAAAATATCATGTTTTTGTGCACAAATGTTTCTTTCAGTTACCATGCTCATTCATTATTATATTTCCATAGAATGGGGAAGAGTTTAAAAGGGAAATCATTTTGTGAATTAATCAGTCTATCATTAGATACTTGTTGATAGCCGGATTTTTTGAAACTTCAGTCAGAAAATGGGATAAGAAGTGTTATCTTATGAATTAGACCCAGTATTACATTTGGTTTTGTGCAAATGTTCTCAAACTGCCAAAGTTGATTCTCTTCTGCACAATAATTACTTTTTGTTTCTTTATATATCACTCTAGGTCATGGTGAAATATGGAATTTGTGGGTTACATTTTTCATTTATATTAAATCAGGTTTAATCTTTTACTCTTTTGTTCTACATGACAAGTTATAAATTGAATTTGTTGTCTGTATAGGTATGTTGAAAGTAATCCACAGTATGCAGAGTGCAGTGTTTACTTGGTCAAGTTTCGACAACTGCAGGTATGTGCAAATTGTGATACCTGTATGTAAGGACATTTCACTGGAGAACACAAACTCAACTCTGCTTATCTTCTTCTGGAGAATTTACATGCCACTCCTTTCTGCATATTGACAGTCTCGGGCTCTGGGAATGATTCGCTCTCATATTCTTTCCGTTCTTAAAAATGCTTCCTCTCAGGTGAAGTTCCTTGATGATTTATGTTTCTACTGATCATTTGGCTTGTTCTGAAGTTGCAAATATATGTATTGTGACTTGTTATCTGTTCAATTTTTTTAGGTCCAAGTAGCTATCCGGAGCAGTGCTGGTGGAAAAGCTGCTCTCTCTGAAGGGGTTGAGGCATCTGTAATTTATGTTCGATTCAAGGCTGCAGCAAATGAGGTAAGTGTTTTCGTTCTTAGCGTTTTGATTTTATGTTCATTAATCATTGGGTGTAATAGATCATTGAAAAGGTAAAATTTTTCATATGACCTTTAATTATAATTTCTTGGGCAGCTTAAACCTGTAATGGAGGACATAGAAAGTAGAAGACCTAGGAAAGAATATGTCCAGATTCTTGCAGAATGCCACAAGCTCTATTGTGAACAGCGTCTCTCCTTGGTGAGCAAATAATATACTCATCTTTCTCTGTTGTGTGATTGTTGATTTTTTATTTTTTTTTGGTTTTGGTGTCATTTCTAGTTGAGCAATTATGTCTTTTGTTTGATGTCCTCTAGGTTAGGGGCATTGTGCAGCAAAGGATCTCTGAGTTTTCCAAGAAAGAGGCACTTCCATCTTTGACTCGATCTGGATGTGCCTATTTAATGCAGGTAATTTATCATTTTTCTTAAAATATGATTTATGGCAAATCTTTTTTTTAAAATAATTTTTTTGTTTGTGATTTTTTTGAACATGCACCTGCAGCATTACATATCAACCAAGAAGAAAAATTCATTTAGTTCTGCAGGTCCAACTTGATGACCTGACATTGAATATTTTTCTGAGGTCTTAGAACTTTGGAGTCGATATTGAATCCTAATTTCTTCATTTTGAAAGAATGGAGCTTTGGTCATTCTGTTGAAAAGCTCATATGTAAATGCATAATTGAACTGCTTTCCTGTTTGTAATTATGTGACAAAATATAGTTTAAATCTAATTTAGTTGTTAGATTAGCTACTTGCATAGTAATTACTTACTGGTTTAGACTGAGATTGTTCGGTATGTAATCTAGACTGTCTTTTCTTTGCACAGACTATTTTGGTAAATATGGAAATAGAAAATTACCCCACTTATTTTTGCTTGATGATGATGGAATTTGGGATCATTTGAATTGCTATTAGTAATATTCAGCAGAGGAGTGAACAATTTGATTTGTGGATGCATCAGGATGTTTAATGATGATGATGAAGCTTCTTGTTTTCCAATTCCATTTTTTTTTTTTGAGCAACTTATTTTTTTATTGACTTCGGAATCACCACTTTTCACATTTATATGTCTGCCTTTTCAAGTAAAATTTCTGATTGTAGGTATGTCAACTTGAGCATCAGCTGTTCAGTCATTTCTTCCCTGCATCTTCAGAGGATTTTATGAGTTTGGCTCCTTTGACAGATCCATTGTGAGTTTTGACATTTTTTTTGTAGGATCTTTTACTTCTTTATTTTCTTTTTCCATTTTGTTCATTAAGTGACTTGATTATTCTGTTGAACAAGTATATAATTGATCTATGGATTATTCTTGTAGTTATAGGAATAATTAAAGTATGTTAACTGTCAACTAATTACAGGATTCACATTATTTTATGTGCCTGATATACATTAGCTTTTCTATGTAGTAGTAATGGTATTTTGTTTGTTGTAATTTTATTGTCTTTCTGGAAATAGAAAACTGCTCTCATTAGCATGTTTTGGTTGATATGTAATGCTGCAGGTGCACGTTCTTGTACGATACTCTACGACCAAAACTTATCCATGAAACAAATCTTGATGTGCTCTGTGAACTTGTTGATATTCTTAAGGTTGAGGTTCTAGGGGAACAGTTAAGCAGACGTGGTGAATCATTAGCAGGATTACGCCCGACTTTGGACAGAATCTTAGCTGATGTCCATGAGCGATTAACATTTCGTGCACGAACACATATCAGGGATGAGGTATTCATCTGTTTCTGTATTTGCATTAGCTTTTCAATAATATGGCTAGAATGATAAATATGCCAGCTACAGATACGAGTTTTTTTTTATTTTATATCAACATCATACATCCTCTCGTAGTCTGTGAATTCAATAGAATTGACTTAATCTGTTTTTCTTAAGGAGAATATTACCAGCTAACTAACTTTTCAGATTTGTTGCAACCAACAACTCTTTTCAGCTAATCAATTATTGTACCATTTGAAGTTTTCAATTCAAACTTATTAAATTATTGACTTGGGGATTCTGAAAAATAGTTCAATGTAGAAAGACATAAAATTTGTTCAATTTGGAGCTGTCAGACTCCTTTGTGAACCTTCTTTTGTCCCTTTTTTTCATTGAAATTTTCATAGGTCATATCATATCCTACTGTCAAATTCTTGTCATTAACCTATGACTGGTTAAGGTAGTTTTGATTGAAGTTGCTAAATATATTACACAGACTAATTCACTATGAAGAACTCAGGACAAGAGAGTATTTTACAGTTTTCCATGCGTATGTTTGCTTATCAGAAAGTTCAAATATATACATGAACAAGATCTTTGTTTGTGGAAAAACACTTTCTGTTACTGCCTCGTTTTTCATTTTTCAGATTGCAAATTATCTTCCTCTAGACGAATATTTGGACTACCCTTCAAAACTGGAGAGATCTGAAGTGAATTCAGAAACTACATCTGTAAGTCCCTCCTTTCTGCCTTCTGGTATTGATATCCTTTATAGAGGAAAGGCTGTTTCTTTTCTCAGTTTGCAACTTTCAGCAATTCTTTCTGTAGCCTTCTTGCCTATCACTACCAACTTTTATAAAGGCAATCACCAGAGTATTCGTGAGTCTATAATAATTTCTATTGTACCTCCAGAACTATGTACTCAAACAAAGTTGTGGATTCTGAACCTGGATTGACATTTAAATTTTCATTTTCACATAAAATATTTTAAAGATAGATTCAATTTTATACCCTACTGTATTCACACCATAATTTTTTACTGTATCTATAGAAGGGTACCATATACCCTTATGCTCAGGCTATGACATTAGTTACAGGTTCAGAATTGAGTGATTCTATCCCTTCATATTTCATCTCAAACTTAAATTTTCTTTTCTAATAATTTAAAAAGCAGTGTTCATCATTCAAAATGGAATGCTCTTTCACTTCTTAGATGAACGGCATCTAATACTGATGCATTCACTCACTTTATGAAATAAGATGAGAACTTATCACATCTTAAGACTAAATGAAAAGGATTCAGTGAACATTGAACAAGTTTTTATTTTCTGGAACCATATACCTGTTTAATCAATCACTTTAATAGCCAATTGCTTATACGGATAATGTTTCTGGAACATCTTTCCGTGCAGCCAGTAACACTTTTATGAAATTGTTGACTAGTATATTTTAGATAGGATTATGATTGATTATGTTGATCTTAGATTGATTTGGTAGTTACCCATCTTGGTTTCCTAGATTTATATATAAACATCTAATATCTTTGTGAATATGAAGAGAATAATACGAGAAAGATTTATTCTTTCAAATTCTAAAATTCAACAGAAATCCAATGAGATAAATGATTCTAATGACTATGACACAGATTCATAACCTGCTAAGATTCCTGACCCTCTCACTTGTCCCAGCCACTCTTCCTGCCAGATCCTTGAACATGCATTTGAACGCTCATAGAGACAGAAAATGGACAATTCCTAGGTCTATTGTTGATAATTTATGGCTCTTCGATTGCATTCTCTTTTGATTACTGTCTACTCAATAGTCTGGAAATATTGAACACAACGAGTTTGGCCACATTCACTTTCAAGTAGGCATGATCATGATTGAACTTCATCTGAGTTTGAGAACTGTCAAGTGTGATTGTTCAATCATCAACCATGCTAAGTGGTGGTTTAACCAAACTATAAGGTTGACCATTTTGATACACGATCTTATAGTAATGAACTTTAGATTAACAGTCCAGTATTAAACCATCTAAAATTAATTTGGCAGTTAAAATGTTAATTCGGTTTAATTTTAACTGGCAGTTGGGCAAGTGGTAACTGTCAGTTCCATTTGCGTATTTCAGTTACTTTCAGTTCAGGTTCATTTCATCAACTGTCAAATGTTGACTGTGGTAGGTTATCCATGGTCCTGCCTATGCTAAAGTTCCTTGAGAGTTGATGTAAAGTAATTCAGATAAGATACACCTAATAATGTGTAGGTGATAGGGCCTATCACAAAGGATATGCTTTTATTAGGACCATCGCTTAGAAAAGACAAATTTCCTATCTTTTCCTTCATCGCGGGAGACGTACGGTTGGGTTATCAAACTGAATATTCAGGTATCAAAATTTTAAAGATTGGAAAGTTGTAAGAAGCAAGGATCCTGTGGTTAGACTTTTGGAATTGGCCAAGATTTTCTCCATATAAACTACAACACCAATTGTAGCAGCACTGTCGGCTAAAATTTGTTGTCTTGACATTGGCCTCAGCTCTTATCACCGGCAACCTGTTCCGGTTCCAAGCTCAATGATGGCAACATCTGTGTCAGTTTCTGGTATAAGTAGACTTTAGCTTACTATCCTACAAACTTATCTTGGGTTGAGTCCTTGCTACTTGACTCAGACCTATTCTAGAAAAGTCGAGCTATTTCAAATTGTTTGTTAACAGACAAAGTCAAGGGAAACCTTTGAAATTATTTCAATATTGAATCCTGGACATATAAGAGCTCCAATTGAATCAATTAAGATAGAAGATTTTGTCTCATGGTACCTTGCTCATGTCCCCTCAGGAAACTTTCATAGCTACTTAAGAGATTTTCTTCACTGCTTCCGTGACCTTCAGTTTGCATTTTTTTTCTAGTTGTACCTTTGATTAGACGAATTCCTATCGTTAGTGGGATTTTGGTTTATTTACCCATTTTTTTCTTGTTTGATATTACACTTTGACTTCCAACTCCTGCTGCTCTAATTATTCTGAAACTTTTCCTTGCACGGTTTTGCTTCCATTTTGCAAAATGTTGAAAGCTGGGTCAATGAAATTTAATTCTGTTTTTCCCACAATACCTAACTGCAGACTGATCAAAATTCAGATGTGTCTAAAACTTGGTACCCTCCCTTGGAGAAAACAATATCGTGCCTTTCAAAGTTGTATAATTCTCTGGAATCAGCAGTCTTCACTGGGTTGGCACAGGTAAAGAGCTTTTATGTTTGACGTGCAGTGTGATTGTCTATAATATTCACTAAACTCTCATCCTTGGCTCCTTTACTATTCTTTTCAGGAAGCTGTAGAAGTTTGCACAATATCAATCCATGTGAGTGAGATGATCATTTACTTCCTTTGACTAGTCTCATTTTCTTTATTGAGCTTATCGTTTATTCTTGAGTCTAGTGATAATACATGTAATAGAAGCTAGTGAATTGATCATTAGGCCTTTTCTGCAGAAAGCTAGTAAACTTATTGCTAAAAGGTCATCATCAATGGATGGACAGCTTTTCCTCATAAAGCATCTACTTATCCTGAGGGAGCAGGTTAGCTTTCTCTCTTCATATTGAAAATAAAAATTCTTTGCAGTGATAAATCTGCTAACGCTGGGGCTCCTTCTTCCAGATTGCACCATTTGACATAGAATTTTCGGTGACACACAAGGAGCTTGATTTCTCACATTTGCTGGTTAGTAATTCTGCGCTGAAATTAAAATCTTCCTTCACATGACCGTACCTTTCTTTCTATGGCACACATAATCATATTATAGTGAAGATCTGCACTTGATATGCTCTGGTGAAATACCCATTAGATAAATTATTTGTAAATCAAAATGGCATTTTTCAGTTGTCTTTCCTTAGTGAGGAAATCCTTTGCATTTGTTTTCCGTTGGGATTGTAAATGAGAAAATTTAATTTTCTTCATAGATGAATATTGAACTTCAAATTGTTACCTTAATGAAAAGTGATGATAATCTTACATAATAGTCCTCCAGCCAAAAAGGAGAATCTAGGATTTTGCTAAATACTAAACTGTTTCTGAGCCTTCAAAATTCATGATTTAGGATATTGGTTTTTGATTGTGAAAGTATGACTCTTAAGCTCAAAGGTGAATGATATGTTGCACGTTTGGTCATAACCTTTACTTTGATTAACAATCTAATAGAAAGGTTATCAGGATAGGTTACAATCAAAATCTTAGCTTATCCTGAGCTGATCTTTTCATGGGGATACACTTAATTTTCTTCTCCCTATGTCGTTTTGTGTTTGTCTGAATTTACCGCTTAAAACATAAGCTGTGAGAGATGAGTGCAATTCGCACTCAAGTTTTTTTGCTTCTTTTTTCTCCGCTGGTGACAATTCTCATCTGCATTTAATGTGCCCTTCCAGGACAATTTGAGACGGATTCTTAGGGGCCAGGCTTCACTGTTTGACTGGTCAAGGTCAACTTCCTTAGCCAGAACACTATCTCCACGAGTTTTGGAAAGTCAAATTGATGCCAAGAAGGTGCCTATTTTTTATTTTGAATTATTAGTTCCTTTAACTTAATACTCATTGAATATTTTTCCTCTCTTTTCGCGGGTGGGTAATCATTATCCCGTGTATTATGGAATACAAAAGAATATGCATGAACTGAAATTTCAAAATTCAAAAAATCCCATCCATTTCTCCAATACCACCACCACCACCACCAACCAGTGGCAGAGCCAGAACTTTTTCTTAGTGGGGTCTAAAGCTTCACTAAATTAGATCACATTAACCAATTAATAAATATGTCAATAGCTTTTAGTTACATGTATTTTTTTGCCCCTTATTAATAAATTTTTACTATTTTAGTGGGGGGTCAATTTAAAGAAAAATTAATTTTTTTCAATAAATTTTATGCTTTGTAAGAAAAAAAAAAAAAAGAAATTTCAGTGACCCCTCAAGTTTAAACGTGGCTCTGCCACTGCCACCAACATTTTTTCTCCAAAAGAAGCAAGAAAAATGTGACAAAAAGTGTAATGCTAATCTAGATTTTTTTTAATGATAATCTAGATTTTTTTAATCCTTATTTTCTAGTTTTGCTATGTAGGGTTTGTCTGGAATAGCTGAATTTTCTTGAGATTTTTCCTTCGTGCTAAGACCTGAAATCTGTAGGAATGTATGGCACCTAATTTCTTTGTATTGCTGACATATTTCATTGATTTTAGCTGTCTGTATCCCACTCAAGCAACCCTTAGGATAATTAGCACTCTGTGCAGCAGCTCCTCTCGAACCTGAGGGTGTCTATGTATATTAAGAATTAATATATAATGTCTTTAAACATATAAGAAGGGGGTCCATTTAAGATTTGTAAGCTCAGTTTTTATTGACTGGACATCCTGCAAGTGTGTTTTCTCATCGTCTCTTTTCTAATTGTAGTTTCTGTTTATTATAATTCTTTTAGCCACTAGGTATAAAATGGTTCTAAATTGTGTGAATATTGACAGAGAAGACTGTAATTCGTGCTCTCAGTTTTTCTCCTTTCCTTCTCTTATTTTAGATCTTCACTATAAGATATCGGAAAAAGAGGACCATTATTGTTCTTTGTCTAGAAAACTCCGAAGGATAAAGGCTTTTGGTGGAGAATTTCCTCTATATTCTTTTTTCGTGCTAAGCATTTCATCAAAGCAGATATGTATTTAAAAATTTGCTTATCTGATTTTTCTTAGTGCATCTAGTTATGCTTAGGAAAATGACTAGTCTTATTGTTAGGTGATGTTATTCAATATCACTGCTTCTTTTATAGATCTGGATCTATTGCTTTACATCATTGGGATTTTTTGCAACATGTGAATGACCTTCTCAGAAATGCAGAGTCCATTAGGTTGCTTTTCTGTAAGAAAAGTGGTATATCTTAGAATTGCAGCCACCTAGCCTGATAGCTGCTAGCCCAGCTATTCTGAAGCTCATTTATCAGGAAATTATAAGTTCATATATTTCATTCAAACATTTGATGAAAGCAAATTTTTAATCGGCAAAGTACTTGTCCTTGTAAGGTATATAGAGGCAAGAATGTTGTTAACTGTGTTTTTCTGTAGTTCTTAATAATCTTGATTGATTATATGATAAGTGAACGGATGGACTATTAGGCTTGAAAGCATGTTTGAAACAGATATTCATATTTCAACAGAGATGCTCATATCAAATTTGTCCACTATATAAAATCCATACAGATTTAGGCCTGCAAATATTTGTTTGACTGCAGTAATTTTGTCTGTAAGATGATAGTGATATGTGAATGGCCTTCTCGGAAATGCGAAGTTCATTAGGTTGGCATTTCTGTAAGAAAAGTGGCTATTGCTTAGAATTGCAGCTTCTCCGGAACTCATTTATGAAAAAAGTATGTATGTGCATGCATATTATTTCACTATAACATTTGATGAAAGCTATTTAGGAAGAGCAAAATTCTTGTCCTTATAAAATATAGAGGCAAGAATGTTGTTAAGTGTGTTTGTCTGAAAGAGTTATTCATATTTCAACAGAGAATGCACATACCAAGTTTGTCCACTATTTGAAATCCATCTACATCTGTAATTTCCTGTCAGTAAGATGATAGTGATGACGTGACATGGAACTAAGTTCATCCAACTCTTTCAAAGTATCAAAAGAAAGTAGCCAAATATGTTCGAAGCTTTATTGTAGGTTTTAACGCTTATCCTCTACCTCGACATTTAGTTAAGCAATTGAATTGTAACTTTGGATTTACTAATGCAGCTTTCTGGATGACATAATTGATTATTTGAATTGCAGGAATTGGAGAAAAATCTCAAAACAACATGTGAAGAGTTCATTATGTCAGTGACCAAGCTTGTAGTAGATCCTCTACTCTCTTTTGTGACTAAGGTTTGTTCATCTTCAATTACTTGCATTCTACTCTGGAAATGAGACAGTAACTCTTTATCGGCCAGAATGTGATCTATGGGAACAAATAACTTACTGTTGGTTCATAAATTGAATTGTCAGAAAGGGAGGGGCTTACTTTTTAGCGCTCAGGTTTTCATGTGTTGTTAGAATATTAGCCAATCGGATTAACCAACGTAATGACCATTAAACTTGTCACTTTTTTTTTTCAGTTGGTCATTGAACTACAAAATTAGTCAATTGAACCATTATACTTTATTTTTTAAGACATTTTAACCATTTTGTGGATCGAATAACAGTCACGAACGGAATGAATCTTCTTTATAATATCATGTGGTTTGACTTGTCAATAAAATTTTCTTTATAATATCATGTGGTTTGACTTGTCAATAAAATTTTCCTTATCAGATAAATTAGGTGTAAATAAATGATGAAGATTTTCAAATCATGTGTCAATAGGAAATTAAATAAAAGAATAAATTGACAAAATGACAAGGATTTTCTCAGCTAATATGAAAAATTTTGGTGACATGGAGAGAAAGCTATGTGACTTCATCATTGAAGATCAATTACATTTGTGACCATTGGACCCCCTGACTAAATTGTCTAAAAACGCAAATTATAATGGTTATATTATTAAAAGACGTAAAATATAATGGTTATATTGAATGATTTTATACTTTAATATGGTAAAATTGAAAAAAAAAGTGACAACTTCGGCCACAAGCCTTAGCCAATCTTGTGGCCTGTGGATATTGAAGGACTGATGCATTCAGATAGGCTTTGTAGAGTTGAGCAGAGTAATCCATGTAGGAGCCGGCGCGTGATTAGACATGATAAAAACTGTGCATTAAAAAAAAAAAGTATTACATTGCTGATTTCAGTTTTCCCAAATTAGTGAATTGAGTTAACTGTAACTGTCAAATTTGTCTGTGAAGGTTACAGCTGTAAAAGTTGCATTGTCCTCCGGGGAACAAAACCAAAAGGACTCCTCCGTTAGAAAATCACTCAAGGATCATGCCTTTGCCACACCAGAGAAGGTTGCTGAGCTTATTGAGAAGGTATAGTTTTGAATGTATGGGTTTTCTTTGCAAGGTGCTGTCCTTGGATAGTCTCCTAGAGTTTTCTAGACACAGGAATCATCCAAGAAAAATTCATAGTAGAATTTCTCCAAGCAGGTAAACGTGAAATTTTAGTTTGGCTTAACCAGGTATTGTGATTCATATTTGAGCAGGTAAGTGCCGCAATCCAACAAGAGTTGCCGAAAGTAATGTCAAAAATGAAGCTTTATCTACAGAACCCATCAACACGTGCCATACTTTTCAGACCGATAAAGTATGATATTTCAGTTGGCAAAGTTTGTCTCAAAATCCCAATTTATTTCTTTGGCAAAAATGACAGGGCATGATTATAATTCTGTTCTATGCAGAACAAATGTTGTTGAAGCACATACTCAGGTTCAGTCCCTTCTGAGATCGGAATACTCACCTGAAGATATAGAGGGCATCATCAATATGGTTTCTATAGATGACCTCCAGGCACAACTTGACAGGCTCTTGTAACATCCTCCTGAATGCTGTTTATTCCCTGAAATCCTTTTAATTTTGGGATGATTTCCATTATTATTATTATTATTTTTAAAATATCACTTTCCTCATGGAAGAGGCGCATTGTTTCATTGAGATTGCAAAGGATGGTCATCTCTTCTGGGGAATGTTCCAATGTTGGTCTACTGATCTGCTGTTGTTCTTCCTTAGTGTTCATGTCTAATGCTATGGCAATCTTCCCTCTCCATTTCCTTCTGGCAGTATATTTCAAATTTACTCAGATCATGAATTAAGGGTACAGATACCTCAAATGGAAAAAGGGCAATTAGCTTTGCTGTCCATGTTTGGAGCAAACAACATTATAGTCCTATTAGTTCTTTTTTCAGCCATAATAACGTTTAGTCGGAATGGTTCAAACTACCCAACCGAGGTCAATAATCCCATGGTGGAGGAGATAATCACATGATCAAGCATCAAGGGCTAAATATCATTTGTGTTCCCGCTTGATCCTAATAACTCTGAGCAATAAAATATATATAAAAAATTTGGGAAATTGACATTTGGTATTTGAAGTTGACGCTAAAGTTATATACAATATTCATGGTTTTTTATTTTTTTCACAATTGAGTATCCAAAATTTTATTAGCAACCAAATTGATACTGCTGTCAATTCTTTAATATCTATTTGTTAACGTAGCATTTTTTTAAGGGTAGTTTTGTCTATTCCATAAAAAGGCAAACAAAGAAAAGGAAAAATAACCTTTTTAATATGTAAAGTATAGGTTAAAATTACACTTAATATATACTTTTTTTCCTTCTTACAACTGAATATCCAAACTTTTGTATGCGATTAGAATGAAACCTTTTGTCAAATTTTTAACATTCAATCGTTAACTTAGTATTTTTTTTTTAGGATAATTTCATTCATTCCACAAGAGGTAAATAAAGAAAAGGAAAAATGACTTTTTGATACTTGAAATATAGGTTTAAGTTACACTTAATACATAGTTTTTCTTTCTTATAACTGAATATCCAAACTTTTTACAAGTGATCAAAATGATATCTTTTGTCAATTTTTTAACATCCATTTGTCACAATTTGGAACTTCAACAAGCTCTCGATAATAGGAACTTAGTTTTGAGAGTAGGAAGCATGGTTCTTTGACAAATCTTTGATTATTGAGAAATACATGGTTTTCAAAAATGAAACTGGAATTCTTGAACTTGAAGATGAGCCAACCATGGCAACAACAATTCAATTCTCAGATAGTGCAAGGGCAACTGTCTTTGGGTTTGTTTACTTTAGGCCTTGATCCCAAAACTTGAAACAACTTGCAGTTATGCAAAGGATATCCCTTATTGTTGCAGTGGTACATGGAATGTGAAAATTTTTAGTTTCACTAGATTTTCAAATATTTTATTGTTACTTTTACTTATTTCTATAATTAGAAAGATTGTTACTTTTCTTGGAACGATAGTAACCCCTACAATTTTATTCAGTTAAGTGATGTTGGGCAAATTGTGATATTTTCTAGATTGCTGGTAGTCCTACAGATCTGGTAGCAGTTTGTGAAGATCAAGAACAAGTGTCAAATTTATTTAAGGGGTGTGTTGCTAAAATCCCTTCCAATTGCAGAGCAAGTGATAGATTTAATGAGATAAACAAAACCATGGTTGATTGGAATTTTTCCTCCAATGGAAGCCTTTGTCTTAGTGATTACATTCAAAACCTTTTAAGATATCTATCAAATGAATGGTTTCTAAGACTAACTTCCTACTGATCATAGTTTTGAAAATAATAATCCTCCGACGGCCTCTATAAGGAAGTGCTCAAGTAGGTTGAAGAAGACCCTTTTGGCTTTTGCATTTATTTTCTTTATTTTCCTCTTTCATAATGGATGAAATTATCCTAAAAAAAGTGTTAAAAGTTAACAGATGATTCTTAAAAAATTAACATAAGGTATCATTTTGTTCGCCTGTAAAAAGTTTGAGTACTCAATTGTAAGAAAAAAATTATGAATATTAAGTGTGACTTTAAACTAAACTTCAAGTATAAAAAATGTCATTTTTCCTTTTCCTTTATTTGCCTTTTGAAGAATAGACGAAATTATCCTTAAAAAAAAAAATTACAGTAAAATATGATGTGATTGAATTTTAGTTTTACTTAGTGACAGTAGTTCTACTGAGGTTTCTGCTACTTATATATACTATGATCTGACTAATGAATTGAGATTGACTTTTTGAGTTTGGTGTGTCTAATTGATAAACAACCTATTTATAGAAATGGCTGGTTTATGACAGTAATGTTGACATAACACATGCTGGGATATATACAATTCTTTACTTAGAAAAAAAAAATTAAATAAGAGGACATATTTTCTCCTGTCATTGGTTCATTTCTTTCTTTGAGTTTCTCGGTCACTTTCTCACACTATTTATTTATTCATGCACCAAATCAAATTTATTCCTTTATAAGAGATAGAGCTTAATGGGAGCTTGATGAAGGATAATATCGAGGTGAAGACAATGATAATAAAAAATAGACATATTTTAGGCTTATGTATGATTTTATAGTTTTTATGTATTAGTTAGTCCTCCAAGTGTAAAACTACTACACTTGATGTGATTATTAGTTTTTAATTATTTTTTAGATGTATATATTTTGCTTATTGTCATGATATTTAAATTAATAATACCTTTGTTTAATTATAAATTAAGCTTTTATTATGAATTATTGTCCATAACATTATGACAAGATTCCTACGGTAATTTTTGTGCTTGTTCATGAATGGTTTAATGCATCATTATTTAATATAGTGATGTTTACTTTATTTTATAAGTTGAGTATAATGGCGGTTCAAGGTCCTCGTATATAAGTTTGATTTTATGCTTAGATTCCAGAGAAATCATATATATATATATTTATAGTTTTATATGACGGCTCTTTCTCGTAATAAAAGAATATTTAAAAAATTGAAAATAATAATTTTTATACGAAAGTTAGGTGATTTCATCTTATATAGCTTAATATATATGACAGTTGGTGTCGTATTAATTTATTTTTTACGATAGTAATATAAAAGATTTTTTTGTGATCCCAAATTCAAACCGTAGTTTATATCGTCTTATATATTATATACGATGGTCTTTTGTTCATCAAATTTTTTTGTCATGCCTCCAATTATGACGGCCCAAAAGCCATAAGATGAAAAGTAAGTATCGATTTGAGAAAACCTTACATTACACGACAATCATCAATTTGTAGGCTGAGCACCAACTTAAAGAGCAAGAATGTAAGATTTATGTCACCTTAAGAAGATGATAATGATACTTATGTAGTGCAAATGGTCATTTTATTTGGAGTAAGTGGGTCTGTGAATACCAAAATATAACTTGCTACTGTGGGTAAGCATAAATGATTCAGATATCATGGACGAATATGAAATTAGCCATGAGATTTGTTTTTGGTCGTTACTCAGTCCTCTTCCTGAGAGTAAAGTTGGTGATATTGTCTTTCTACCCATTTCATCAAACAAGTTTTCCAATTTAATGAAAAATATGATTTTCTAAATAATCAAGAGTTGTGAAAAAATTTGAATAAAACCATAATTTGAAGATACTATTATGCTGATTTGAGGCTTTTGCACTTTCAAGAATTTTCTTTATCACTCCCTTTGTTTTTATTGCTTTTGCACTTATAGGAATTTCTTTATCACTCCCTTTGGTTTTATTTTTATTAAAAAAAAGAGGAAGGAAGACTGAAATGACATCTTTACAAAGAGTTTATTTGACAAAAGGAATGTTCAGTGAATCATTTGGCAAGAAAGACTTTCTTAGACACCCGTAAAATGATCAAGGACATATCTTTAAAAAGGAAAAATGATTAAGGATTTCAAATATCATAATAAAAGGTTAGGGTTTTAGTTTGTTTAAATAAAAAATATAGGGGACTTAAAAATATAAAAAAAACGAATAAAGACTTATATGACGAAAGTATAAAAGAAGAAGGATTAAAATGTTGATTTACTCCACACAAATATTATTTGGCACGACTCAAAACCTAGAAACAGACCAAGCTCCTCCCATTTTCACCAAATATATGATCTGAAGCAACAACTATAGCACAAACAAAACGACATTCAAACAACACAATCATGATTAACGATTAGTTCTGCTTCCTCAAACCAGTAGACCTTCAAAATAAAGAGAGAACTAAAATTTGGAGTACTTACAAAAGAAATACTTTATCAGTCTCCGCTTGCTTTATCCGTCTTCACATCAATTTCAAAGTGTTGATTAGCCTTATCAACGGATTAGGCTTAATTTGTTCACGATACATGGGATTTTCTTGAATTGGATTTAAAATTACCAAATTAGGTATAATCTAATGGGATGTTTAGTTCATCCCAAGAATTTCTTTTTAGTATTGATCTTAGGTTTAGACGAGAGCATTAAAATGATATTTATGCCCTCAGTAATTGGTCATGTGATTGTCACGTGACCTACTCTGATGTGGGATTAGCTAAGACCATTCCAGCCAAATGTAAAATCATATGAAACTGTTATAAGTGAAAAAAATACTTTCATGTGTTTGCCCCCAAACATGTTTGACAGGTAATTGCCCATGAAAAAAGGAAAGGAAAAATGGATTTACATGTTTCTCATACATGGAGATACTTAGAGAGAGATGAACGAGGGAAAAAAGAGAAACAAATTCAATTAACAGCAGAGATGCATGCACAAACACAAGATACTTTACAGTTGCAACAATTAATTCAAGATACTTTATGCTTTCCAAGCACATGAAAACACATATATGGCTACCTCAAAAAAAAAAAAACTCCTAACATCGAGAAAAAGGCTTATACTAATTTCATAGGGACTTTACAAGATGAAATCAATGAATAAAGGAATTGGAAAAGTACTGACACATCTTCAAAAGCTGCAATTACTTGGACCTTTTTCTATTTTCTTCATGGAGGTCGGATTGAGATCCACTGGAAATAGTAGTTGAGGAAGACCATTGATCCGGAACCATCAGGAAATAAGCAGACATTGCCTTCCTGAATCTTTTCTTGTATTGCATTGGAGATATGACTGTTGGTGTGGCGTTCTTCGGCCCACCAAGGATGCCTGATGCTTTTACCCAAGTCTCAAGGTGCTTGTCCCAGGTATACTGCCTCATGAAATCAATAATCCCAACCACCAGTTCATGATTCTCCTCATCCACACCGACCAGCAGCGAATAGTCCATTACATCAATCGACTACAGCACCACATTTGAAACGTTACTTTAAAGTGTGTTTCAGCAGATCAATTATAAATTCAAAGATTGCTCACAATAGAAAAGTGGCACCACATATTTCATGATCCTACTATGCCAGGAAATAAATTCGATTGCAGTTCTATCATATGATAATCAAACACCACATAATTTTCAATCATCGCAAGTTCTCTTAACTTCAGATAAACAATGACTGGTATTTCTCTCTCTAGAGTCTCTGCTACATTGCTAACAAACTAAGGATAAATTATTTTTCATGAATCAGAAAAAGATGGGAAGATATTCAACTCACAGCAAGAAATGAAGTATCATTCCACACAGCTCTCTCCAGCAACTGCTTAGCTTTAGTTCCCACAAAAATCGGAGATGTTGGCATTGTCTCTAGCAGGTTTTGATCAAGAAGAACTTTATTGCTTCCACTAGAATCTGAATTATACCGTGACCGAGAAGATCCTTTCAGGTCATACAGTCTAACAATGTTCCGCCTGAAAAGAAGATTCTCCATTACCAAAACATCCATCTTTGATTCTTTCCCCCCTTTAAGATGCTTTGACGTAACCTAGAAAGCAAGCAACAGGACATAAAAGAGCAATACAAGGAAAGAGAAATAAAACAGGTAGTTTGTTTGAATTGTGTTTAAAAGTGAAAATTTGATTTGTTTTAAGAATTAGAAATTAGAGAATCTATTTTGATTTTGGAGTCCCACATATTATACATAAACATGATTAATTAATTTTGGTGTTCTAAAGATGTGATGTTGATTAAAACGTATTCAAACATTCAATTGTAACGGGATTGGGGTTTGGATGCCGGGGCGGGGGGATTTCAAATAGAATGGAGTCTTGAGAGCAGAGTTGTTTTGATGAGAATGAATATTAGAAGTGTGTTACCATTATGTCTTTGGCCTAAAAACTACATACATTAGCATAATACATGATACTTCAAAGAAAAACTAATACCTGATAGATGCCCAAGATTTTTGCAAGGCAAGTGGGGCTTCCAGTACTAAGAGATTCAGACAAATATTTGAAATAAGATGTTGCGAACTTCATAAATGACTCTAACTCTGTCTTAGTCACCTGCTTAATAATAAATCTGTCATCCAAAGTCTTCGCAAAAAAAACATTACTCTTGCCACCTTGTGCACCCCATTTCTTACAACGGCTTAGAGATCGCATAAAATCTAATTCAGAGGGACAACAAATCTTTCTTAATGCTTCAAATTTCTTCGCATAATAACATGTCACTGTATACTTAACCTTCCCTAGAGGGCCATCATCTGAGAAAGACACTCGAACATGTAAGCTGTTGGCATAAAGAGGTGAGTCCAAATTTGAAAAGTTGCGAGTACCAGAGAGCAATAGGATGCTCTCATCATTTGATCCCATATTTTTTATGGACTCCACAGCTGTCTCATCGTTTGAAGGCAGTGAAAGTAAATTCACTGAATCTAGTATTGGCAATGAAGCAGAAGACACCAAACCATCCTTTAGTTTCTCAGCATGATCTAATAATTGAGTATGGTAATCAGGTGAAGCAAGTGCATATGATATAATGCTAGTTGGTTCATCATCATAAACAGGCACAACAATATCATTGATACCAACAGGTAGCAGCAACCGCGCACCACTCTGATGCAGCAATTCTTGCAGTGACAAGATATAAACAGGATTATACTCGCTAATCTTATCAAGCTTCTGCATGTTCACAGGAGAGTTTCTATTGAGTGAATGGTACAGATTCACAAAGGGCATCCGCAAAGCACTCCAGGAATTTTCCATGCTTTCAGGTCCCTTGACAGATGAAGAAGAGGCAACCAAGTGAGTGGATTCATCCACATCTTGATCACTTCCACAATTATCCAGACCTTGGCTTACCTTAGAGCCTATTCCAGTTGAAGTATCCGTGATACCCAAGATAGAAGATTCAACAGCAATTCTGTTAGAATTTGCATTCACTGGATGACTTTCACCAATCCATGCAGCATCCAGTGTATCAGACAGATTTTCCACCACAGGGAACTGACCCTCTGACAGAACACGTCTCACAGTTTTAGAAGTGTCTGTAACATTCAGATGATTCATAATTGTGCCAGGATGACCATAAACCTCGCCATCCTTTGAGCAACTTGAGTCTTTGTCAATATGATTTTGCTTGTCAGCCTGGTTTGAGTACTGGATGAATGCTGCATCAGGATTCACATTCAGAAGAAAAGAATCAAAGCTATTGAAACCTCTTCCTGGTCTGGGAATTGTCGGAACTTCAGGAGGTTTATCACCAAAGCTGACAGTTTTCTCCATTCCTTTTGGTATCGAACTGCCTGCACTTTGCAAATTGTTATTACTGGAAATGCTCAATTGTATTAGGCGCTGGTCCCAGATATATGACTGGACGATTAATTGCCTTTTCAATCTATTGATCTCAAGTATGTCAACTGCAGGCTCACTGGCTTCTCTTTCTCCATGAGTAACTTGGCGAAATAGTTCCTTCGAACGAAAGCCTCAATCAGAAAACAATATAAAACGACTGATACTGGTTTTCACAAATCAATTGAGAAGAGCACACTACAGTGATGCAAGCACATGAAACCGCATTCTAACAATTCAAATTAGACAAATATTTAAGGGCATCTCCCATAATCATGACATGATTAGAAAAATAGAAGACAAATGTACTTTAAATAGCCAGTGAAAAATAAGATAAGTAAATATTCGTAATATCGTCCAATTTTCATTATTTCGAAAAAAGAAGAAATAGTGAGAAAACAAAATATTAACATATGAATAGATGCATATTTTCCCAAGAGATATTGAAGAGAGTCAGAACAATGCTCAAACATACCTCATATTCCATTTTCTCCATTTGTAGCATTCTGCCCAGCTCAGCTATCAGCTGAATTGAACTTTGAGCTTTATTCTCATTGTCAACTGGAATCTTCTCTGAAAACTGATTAAGAACTTTGGCCACTTCAATGAACATAAATTCTATCCTGCTCTGAACCTATCAATGCAAAATTGAACACTTGGTTAGCATAATAAATAAAATTTGATCCATTGACACAGTCGTGGATTCTCACCTCATCAACTTCTTTCTCTATCCAGTCCTGATTATCATAGTTGAATACAAGCTTTCTTGGGGGGAGGTAGACAGAGTGGACATCAATTGGTGCATAAAGGAAGCAGGCAACCATCTTCCCAAAACTGCCATGAGATTGCAATGGCACAAGAAGTTAACTGCTCGAGTTTGAAAGAAGCTATACAACAGCAAATCACAAGAATATGATAACAGGTATTGAAAAACAGACACAACATAAAAGAACCAACAGCCGGCTATCAGACTGCTATAACATAAATGAAAAAAATGCACATGTCAAAGAACACCAGATGCCAGAATATTGAAATTCACAAAAGAAGATAACATGGCTAAAATTAGAAGCAAACTAAGTAAAAACTACAAGAAATGCTCCCTCTACTACCAACAAGAAGTTTGTCTTACAGTCATTTGAACTAATAGCTATCTTATGATCTGGCACAAAACATCTAACTGGTTCATGCCCAAAGAACATACACTAGCAATGGCAACTTGTGAAAAAGCTAAGTTTAACTTCTAATTGAGTGATTTAGAGCACACAAACAGTCAACACACAGACAAAAAATAATAATAAATAAAAAATAAAAGGGAGAAAACTTCTAAATGGGTGTAACATTCTAGAAAAGAGGATATCATCTGTAACTTTTACCTACAATCAAGCTTAGTTTGGTATTGCAAACTGCATATTTGAACATTCTGCAAAACCATGTGTGTAAATTTTCATAGTTGGATACAACTACCTTAAATGGTAACTCATTTATCTTATTTTTCTTTTTACTGTTTTTTTTTTGGGCCTTTTGGCGTGGATGATTAATATGAAGGAGGGAAGGAGAATACCAAAATAATCACATGAGGTTCAGTTTTAACCTTGGAAAAATATGATTAAAAATGTAAATGGTACACCGTAATAATTTTAGGTCAATAATGGATAAAAGATATATGGTTAAGGACTAAAATGCTACTCCAAAAATTTCTATTATGCTCTCATAGTTCTACAGGAAAGCAACAACATCACGAGATGAAATTCAATTATCCTGTGTTCAGCTTTTTTGAAGTGACAAAAGACAAGTGACCCATCCACCTCTAAATAGCTTCACAACTCTATTGCAGAAATAAGAGACGTGCAGTTTAAACCCTATTTTTAAACAAGACATAAAAATAGGATTCAAGAGAAAGAAGGATTAATCCTAATGATTTTGAAATGAGTGAAATGATGATGGCATGGTGGAAATGAAGACCTCAATGTCTTCATTTTCAATTTTGTTCTATTTGATAACTTAATATCTGAGCACAAGACCTAAACATTTTACGTTACCTGGTTTAATCAATAAATCATTTAATTAATTATGAAATGAAAGGATCAGCTTTCATTTCTGTTGAAGTTGCTGAAGATAAACATAACGATTATGAAATAGAAATTCTAATTGAATCTCAAGCCTTGCATAAAATGAGATTTGCTACCCATAGAATCGGAGACAATCTCTATGCAGGGAATGGCCACAGCTTGCAACTCGGCTTGCAGCAGCATGGTTAGAAAAGCTAAGTTCCAGAAATTTTCCAAAAGAAAGACCCCAGGCAGCATCTGACATCACTATTCTTCTTGTAGCAGGTGGAAACCCATTGGTTCTTGGACATCGCAGGCATCTATGCCACATCCAGATTTTACCTTCCCGCTCTCCTGGCAAGTGAAATTCATGCAGTTTCCTTACAGCAATTGAAAGGCTGCCTTGTAGATGAGTATAGCAACGAATATGTGCTTCTGATGGCATTTCACATGAGTGGCATCGATAGTTCTGACAGAAACATAATAGAAAACTTTATTTTTCATGAAATTAGGGGTATAACAACATGAATGCTCACCTATGGAATGGAAGGCACACCTCATCAAACAAATGGTCACGTAAGAATCTGCCCAAAGGCCTATCAAAACTTCCATAATATTTTATCCGAAAAAGGTGTCGTTCACAGACAGACCCTTTCCAAACGCAGCGTGTTGTCAAAGATACCAAAATGCTTTGATTATCAGAAGCAGAAGGATGATACTCTTCTTTAGGAGAGACCACCTGACCGCCTTGACCATGATTTTCCTGTTCCGATGACACTAGCTTTGTAATGGTTGAATTTTCAGGCATTAGATGACCGTCAGAACACCCTCCAGTCTCATGATTAGAGGAAGAATTAATTAAGCTACCATCTCCCACCTCACTACTGCAAACTCCAGACATTCCAGCCCTGGATAATTCATGGCAAGGCACCCTATCCTTGTCCGTCTCTTCTTGGGCAAGATTACCAGAGAACTCTGTTTGTCCAGAGAAGTCATCTCCTGAAGGATACCAAGACGCAAAAGAATTCACAAGGTTTTGACCATTTGGTGCTGTACTGGGTTCATTACACAAATTAAATTTCACCTCGGATGGTGTATAACACAAAAAACCGCTGTTTCTGTATTGATATTTTCCTCCAGAGGTTTGGGGACATTGAGGTTTTTCAGTGACAGAACTGGTGAATCCTGGTATTGTTGAAATTGATTTGTCAGTACTTAATGGTTCATCAGGTAATGCCACTTTTATTGGAGACTTTAAAGGGAATTCAGGCAGAGAAGCTCCTTCATCAGCAAGAAAGGAAGTCTCAAGAGCCAAGTGATAAGCAGCAAAAACTCCATAGTGGATTACATGTTTCACCTTTTTCAATTCATCCCCGTTTGCACCCTTCAGCAAAATCTGAATTAAAGAAATTTAATTAAGAATTATCCAAAATACTGATCAACAAGAAACAAAAATCAAATGGATATCAAGTAAAGGACAAAGAATATAAGACTTCATTACTTCTTTTCCTCACTTCCGCATTTTAAGAGAAAGAGACCATTGCCTTCCAAAATAATTTTAATAGAGATGAAGAGTGAGGACAGAACATATCAACCTCCATCATTTCCAAGAAAAAGAAGATGGGGGATATCCAACAGCACATCTATACATGACTTGTCAGCCATTCATTGCAATCTACCCTTTTGCCCTCACTACACATGGGAATCCAAGGTTAAAAAGACAAAAGGTACCCATATTCCTTTCATTGCGACAACTAATTATAAGAGATCACCGTTCAAGAAACAGTTAACCCCATTGTCAGCAAATTTCTTTATTCAATGAAAAAATATAGGCAGTAAATAATTCAAATTGATGGAATAACCATCTCATAATAATACTTGTATCAGAGCACCATCATTTTTGAAAAAAGATTCAATTGGGGTCGCCCCATACTTTTTACTGTTTTAGCTCATAAATGAAGCAAGTCAAAACACTTTACAGGAGCTTGCCAAACTACACGTCATTGGGATTCCAATTACCAAATAATAATTTTCCTCAGGTTTTTTCAGACATCAGATTTCAATGAAGGTATGTATAATAGGGGATTGGCTGCAATCAACAAAGAGCCTCTTGTCATACTTACCGTGCAGCCCAACGGCCTCGGGCAGCCTTCAAAAAACATTAGTGTCTTTGTAAGTTTCTTTCCACCTTGCCCAGCACTACCAAGCTCTTCAAAAAATTTATCCACATGAAATGAGTCACAGTAACCTAATTTTTGTGTCGAAAGATGATCCACTGAAGGCACAATTTGAGCACCTGTGCAGCGGGCAATTCTCTCCAAAAGTGGCCTCTTAATATTGAGAACAAGAGAAATATCCTTCGCAAGAAGATATTCTTGGGCAAATCGAGACACAGACTTTTCTACCAAGAGAACATTGGGATGGTGAGCATGAATCTTCGCGACAGCCATCCTTAAATGGTCCATTTCCTAAAATAAGTATAATTTCAGACAGACAAGGATTGACAGAATTATCCAAACATACTCCAAAAGAAAATTTTGGAACTTAAAACAGGAGGTGAAAAGTCAATCAAAACCTGCTGGAGCAAAGTATCAAAACTTGACAAGTGGTTTGCAATCCTCTGGTACTCAAGGGCACCTCCAAGGATGAGGAATCGAGGTTTATCAAATTTTGATGCCATTCGCCTATGAGCCACATTTTTCTTACACACAACTCCCTTCACAACAGTACTAAACAAAAAGAAAATAAAAATCCTATCAGCACAAGAACAACAAAGATGGAGGATGAAGAACAAAAATGATAGTTGCAAAAGGCTCTTTCTTGTAGACTGATTTAACACTTCATTTTATGGAATCCGTTAAATTAGACACTTACAGTTATGGATACTTGCTGAGTTCATTAAATCTTAACATTATTAAGGATTTTATAACATTCCAAACAAGGACTGAATACATACATGCAAACAAATAACAAAAAAGTCTATAGAGTATAAAATCTTAAAAAGAACACTAGTGTCAAAATATTAACTAAAACAAGGTTCCCACCACCATTAGGATAAAAGAGTCATGATTTCATTAACAGGATTCAAAAGACATAAAACAGCAAAAACCAAAAAAAGAAAAAGATAATGATTAAGTTTCCAACATGCTGACATGTTATAAACTTTGGAAGTATGAGAAGAAAGTGCAAGTTACAACACCACTTTTCCAGCAAGAATCAGGGAGGTAATAGGTAATGATGGGCTCTGACCATCCTTTTCTTCATCAAGTCAAAAGTTCATTTAAATTTCTTTGCAACAAAATAAAAAAGATTATCAAACTTAAAAAGGAAACCTAACTAATTATATTTATTAAAAGAATAAGGGGATACACTTGCAGCTATACATTTATCCTTAAAATGTTAAAACTTTAATTGACCAGGAAAACTAGGAAACCCTTTTTTTATTGAATGCAAATGACTGAATCCAAAGGTGCAAAAAGAATTCAGGTTTATCTGTGGAAGCAAATGATGAGGGAATGGAACAAAAAGGGGCCAACTCTTAATGTCAAATACCTCTTACTACGATGCCCACAAGCCACACACTTAACTTTCACGTATCCACCAGGATCCATTCCCCCGCCCTTGCTCATATCTGGCTTTAAAAGTGTTGCAGCTTCCCATGACAGAGCTGTTATTATATCCAGCCAGCTTGCCTTGCCGTTTTCCTCACTGACAGGTAAGTTTTCTATTTGCAAAAGCTGAGATATTAAAGCTCTAAAATGCCCATCAAGCAAATTTTTCATGGCTTTTTTGTGCTCCTCACATGATCGGTCCCGATTACGATGCTCCCCAGAACCAAAGCTGCCTGAAGATTGTAAGTATCCCCACTCTCCTCTAAGACCTTCAGCACCATATTCATCATCATCAAGTGGAAGAGCTTCTCTTTCATCCTCTTCATCTTCAGGTTCAGGTGGGTGCCATAGTAGGTCATTTTTCTCAAAGTCCAGAGGTTCAGCATCATTATCATTTCTGTCATACTGGGGAAGAACTTCGCCCAAATCATCATTATTCAATCCATCTGCTTCTTTGCCATACCTTTTCATGACTTGTGAGTTATATGCTTCTGCATTCTCTGTTGGCAAGGAGGAAGGGATAGAACTTGGTTCATTGTTTTCCTCACCACGCAACCCATATACCTGATTATTGTCATGATAGTTTTGATCACCATAATAGACATCAGTAGAACAGTGAGTAAGCTCTGAATGAAGTCTATTCACTCTGTAATCTTCTTCCTCATCGTCACTCCTGGCACCATGCAAAAATAAGATCACTTTTCTAACAGCGATCAGAAGATCATTGATACTGGAATAAAGACTGTAAAATAAAGAGAATAAATTGGAACAGGAAAGGAAGTAGTAACCACAAAGCAAACACCATAAGATTACAACTGGGAAGGGGTCAACTTATTTCCATCACAAGTGACTTTATCTCAGATCATGAAAATCGGGCTTCCATCAAAAATTAAAGAACACCAGACTAAAGCATGTGACTCTCTTCTCCATGTACCTGCTAAGAGAATCCAACTTGTCAGAGAAATGGTCTCTGGCATCGATTGAATTTGATTTTCCTGCATATAACGGTTGATCTTGAACCAGTTTAACCTCATTCATTTGATTATTCTGACAATGGCCCTCAGCAGAGCTATATGGAACATGCTGATAAGGACCAGTGGAGTATGGAGTTGAACCAACACTGCTGCCACTGTTACAGGTGCAGCTAGATTGTGTACTGACCAAACTTGTTGATGAAGGAGAGGGACTAAGGCCCAGACTTGATGCAGTCACACCGTTATCAAGGGCCACTGACCCTTGCTCCCATTGCTTGAAGCAATAATTACAAACCCTAATCCTCTCCGCATCATCTCGGCTTGTTTTGAGCTCGTCAAAGGGGGCCGGAATAGAATTTGTTGTGCACTTCGCACAAAAAACTCGTCCACAAATACGGCAGTGATGTCTTCTATTGAATATAGTGAACTGGGAATCACACTCATAGCATACCCTGCAACTCTGATCTGGCATCCAGAAATCCCTGGACACATTTAAATGTTCTGCCCTCCGTGGAATCCATGATCTCACTCTGTCAACTATCTCAGACAATTTTTTGTTATCAGGGGAGTCCATGAATATGCTAGCCAAATGACCATAACTGTCATGATTTAATTACCATTTGCAAGTGACCCGCTAGTCCAGGTGAAACTCTTATATACCCTACACAGAAATCATACTATTAAAGACCATTCCAAAGGTTAAGAGCAATTTTTTTCATTGTATTCCCGAATTAGTATATGCAATTAGGCTGTAAAAATAATAGCACCATGTCACTCAATACTAGCACCGGCTACCGCAGTCAGACTTGTGTTAGGCTTGGACATTATTAATGACTGTATTAACACAACTTAACAATCAGGCTCATTAGCAGAAAGTAAGCAAAAGCAATAACCAGAACAGGAGGATTTTCCGCAGATTCGCCCATAAGACTTCTCTGTGCACTCAGTACCCTGGGAGAATCCAATTCGCTCACCCAAATATAAGCTTTAACAAAACAAAGGGGAAGAAAAAAATAAAGCAAACCCTTTTGGAGCTATTCAAAACTAACTAAATACTGATGGAATCAAATAAATTAGCACCGATTTGTTACAAAAACCAATAAAAAAAACAAATGCACGCATTTAGGATAAACAGTAAACCGAAAAAACACAGAAGAACCAACCAATCCTTATTCTTCTAGAACAGTTCGAAGTCTCAATTCTTCCCAAGCAGCATCAGTTCGCAATTTCTTCTCCAAGAATTTCCAAATACGAACCTCTCTGTATCAAGAAATGAAGCAATAATCATGGGCTACCAAAACAATTGAAGAAATCAGAGTAGTGGCTGAGAAACGCTTAAGAGATGAATCTATTGGACTTGTGAGCACTGAATATTTCGCTTCTTTGGCTTTTTACCAAAAAAATAAAAACTCATCAAAGAAGTTCAATCTAAATGAAAAATAAGCAGCCATAAAACCCATATAAAGGAAATGAAAAAAGAAACTTTATAACATGAATTGTCGAAGTCTGGATGAAGTGCAGTCACGAAATTTACATGATTACTGAAAACGACAGTTATCACTACGTGTGAATTCGCAATGTATCGTTTTCTTTCTTATTTGTCTGGTTTTTTAACTTTTTTCCTCTTCACGAACATTTTGCCAAGTTAAGAGAAAAAAAAATGTTAGTAATTCATTTTATATATGGCGCCACCGCAACCGCCACCGCCATTTTCTGCAACAGCACCCGTCATCATTATGACCAGTCCAGTCTACCCTTTGAATTCCTGCAGGTCGTCAATTTGCGTTTTTGGACCATTTTTCACGTTATCTTTTATCTCTCCCCGAGGTATAAAACACAATTAACCGACATTTTATTTTAATCGAAATTGAAAATTTTTTTTAAATACCTCCAAAATTTCTTTTTTGACTATCAAGATAAATGTCATTTAATGTTTAAAACTTTTTCCCTTTCATTTCCTTAATAAATTAGCAAAAGAATGCAAAGCAAAGTTACTTAATTGAATAAAATAATTAATTGGGTATTTTAGTTAAAATTGTTCTAAAAATGAAAAGAAGGAATATATTTTCTATATAAATTTAGTAGTAAACTAATTAATCTAATAAATTTATAACACATATTTTATCCCCAATTATAATTATACTCATAGGGCAACTTATATGTCATTACCCTAAACTTTAAAATTTTACTATCATAATCTCAAATTTTTAAAAGTTATTAAGTCATACCTCTTCGTTTAAATGAATTGTTAACTTATTAATTAATACAGATATTTTTGTCATCAAAAGTCTTTTATAGACCCTTTTTATTTTTTCTTTCTTTAAGTTCAAATCAACCTTCTCTCATTATAATTTTAAAGTTAAATATAACATTCAAAGAGTACAATGAAGAGATAGAAGAATGATTACAGATTGAACAGACCAAACTTCATCAACACAGATAGCAAAACCCTTCTGAAATTTTCTAGCTAAATCACCAACAAAATCTTTTTTCCTTATTCGGTAACAAAGCATCTATTGAAACTGGTGGGATGACCTCTTTTTGTAGCCTCTGAATTAAAGTGGAAATCCCAAATCGGATGCCTCTAATTAGAGATTCAGAATCTAGATCCATTTTTCTTAGCATTGAATGATTTTTTTTGTTGGGAGGGTGGGGAACGAGCTCAGGAGTTGTCACCCCCTGAAAAACCCTACCCCAAGCGCCCTTAAATAGACATAATTGGGAGAAGCGGACAGGTTGACCTCTAATTGTTGAATCCGGTGAACAGGGTTACTCTTGGTGCCCACTATATATTGGAAAGTCTTCCTTCTAATATTTTCTTCTTGACCCCCCCCCCCCCGGTTGGCATCTTCCTTCTAGTATAAATAGGGGTAGCCCAAGCGCCACGCAGGGGATGCTATATCACAATAATCCTTGCCTATATCATGGTCATAATCAACAACAAAATTTTTTGGGCTCTGACTGCCACTTCTGGGGTAGAGAAGGTTTGGAGCCATATGCGAGATTTCTTGCCGAGTTCTCGAATTTCAAATACTCGTTGCTGCACTTTCTCATTTGGATCCCTCGTACACTGAGTCATTACTGTTGTCTCATACATTTATTTCTTGAGCTTAATTTCAATGATTAATCCCAAGGGATAATTGTAAAGTCGTGAAGATGACAAAGAAAATATAAAGTTGGAGTTGCAAGTCTGAATCATGACATTCAATAGTCATTCTAAACAAAAATTTGTATACAGATCTGATATATTATATTCCCCAAAATCCTGATTAACTGGTCAAACCTGACCAGGAAGTCAAACCCGATCAGGTTTTCCTTTTGATTAAACCTGATCTAGTT
>JAWZTD010000082.1:4248189-4312372 GCA_035221335.1 Echites panduratus
ACATCCACCAGAAAATATGGATACGGGAGATTAAAAGGTCCATTCAGGATTTACTCTGTCCAAATCCTCCACCATCAAGATCTAAGGTTGAAGAAATTGAATATGCAAATTCGAGAGAAGGAAAAGAAAGAATATAGATATGAAGTGAACCAAAAAAATCATGTAAAAGAAAGTGAAAAAAGGGTTCTTCAAAGAAAAAAATATCATGTCCCTTAGTAAGTTCATGAATCACTTGGATGTAGGTGTATAATTAGGTAACTTTTGAAAGTTTGGGTTTATTGTTTGATCATTTTAAAGTTCAAGATTATTTGTAAGTAAAGTGGAAAAATTTAGGATTATGACAGGTTATTTGTAGAGTAATTATTAATTTTTAGTTAAAATCAAGACTCCAGACAAATATAGTAAAAACAAATAAAATAAAATCTAGAAAAAAATAGTAATTGTCTATCTTCTTTGTACATAATACTTTATTTTCACCATGGAACTTGTTAATTAGATATTTCTAAACAATAAAAGTTACTATATATATTTCACATATTTATTATCTTCTTTTAAAGAATGCATTTGAATTTCATAAAAGTTAACAATTTATCCTTATCATTAATATAATTAGTTGTGACAACATTAAACAAGAAGATGTAAATCTCTTAAATTAAAGAGGTGGTTAATTTAATTTTGTATTAAAAATTATACCTATTTAAATAAATGAGACATTCTATTTTAGACTAATTAAAATAGAAATAAGGATATTCAAATGCGAACTGAGGGAATACTTGAAATATCTTCTAACTTAACTTTAATTTTCAAAAACGAAAATAAGTATAAAAAGGCTTTTAACTTATTTGGTCTCTCATCTTAAGACCAAATTATAATTTGATTTCAAATTTTTTTTTCACCAACCATAGTCTCTCATCATAATATGATCAATCATTTTGGTCAAGACCATTATTCTTTGGCATCTCACGTGGCAAAACTGATCACATGAAAAATTTAAAAAGGAAAAAATGACAAATTCCTCTTCGCTACTCAGAAACTAGTATCAAAGTTGATGTCTTGGACAGAAAAATCATTCTCCTTAAGTATTCCAGGGAGCATGAGACCACCCAACGTCTCTGGGTGTGTCAAGAAATGCACCCATTTCACCAACCCACAGATTGCAATAGCCATGCATGTTTTCAGGAGCACCGTCGAGATCCTTCTGAAAGCTTAGTGCTTCCTCCTGCAAAACACCAAATATTGTAATAACCCAATCGATTAAAAAGGGTAAAAACCAGATAGTTTCTTAGCGGTAAAAAGGGATTTGACATTTTTACATTTTTAAACGGGTCACGTCCTTTTGTTACTTGACAAAATATGGTGGTTTAGATAAAAATAATTGATCTTAATATAACAAGTGATGATTGAAAAAAAAAAAGAATTAATCTATAATATGATGAGAGACCAAAAGAATTGAAAACAATAAATATTAATAAAAATAAACCAAAATTTTTATTTGCTTTAAATCCATATGAGAATATAAACATTTTAATTTATATAAAATCACGTCTCACTCTACCGTTAAAAAAAAAAAAAAAAAAAAAAAGTTTATAGTTCAACTGACTTGTCATATTTCATGATATCAGCAAGCCGGACAGGAACGATCCTTAAGGCAGAGTAATCCCAAAGATCACCCGACTTCATATAAAATAAGAAATTTATATTCTTATAATAATTAACCTAAACTACATAATATTTTTTTTTTCATATAAATACTCATAGACTTAATAGAACACTACAACAAAAACCATCAATATTTTCTGACATTTATAATAGACTAAAATCGAGGAAAGTCAAACTCACGACCTATATTATGCAGGATTTATTTCCAAACTACTTGGTCACATATTTAAAAAATTTTTTATTTATATTATATATTTTTCATATATCATTTGAAATTCTATTAAAAAAATTTTTTCCCAAAGTAATATAACATTTTTACATATTTTATAGTTCATCACACCAATATTTCTTGTAATAAGATTATAAATATATATGTGTTAAATATCATTTGAAAAATGTTGTTAGAAAATATATTTATGTTCTAAAATTTAAAAATATAAGTCACTTGTAGTTACAACGTTATAATAAAAGTTATTATAAGAGTCACAATAAGTAATATTCCATCAACATTTACAATAAATATCATTCAATCATTTTAAAATATTGGAATAAATAAAATATTTCTCACATTTATTATAAATGTCAATATGACATAAAAAAAATTTAAATATAATACAAAATGTCATTACGATTTACTTCGTCTCATTTGAAACCATATTTGTAAAAAAAAAAATTTTAAAAAAAAAGGTTTTTGTTTTTGCTGCAGCGTAAAGAGATCCGTGCCAACTTTCCTAATTCGCCAAGATGTCATGTCATTTTCCATGTACAATCGTTGATAGCGAGGATTTTTCGTTTTTCTCCCTCTTCCAAATGAGAAAAAAAAAAAAGAAACATATTTGTGCACATTGCAAGCTGGAAAGCTATATATTGTCAAATAAAAGGGAAAAAAAAAACTAGTGATTAATTAAATTTTCTTTTGTCATTTTTTTTCCTTAATCTTTCATTGAGTTTGGGTGTTCTCCTTGTATTTTCTATGTATATGAATGTCTCCCTTCAAATATGGATGAGAAATATTCCGCATCATTTAGCATAGAAATTTTTCAAAATCAGAAAGAAGAAATAACTCAACTTACTTGTGTCCACGAGTAATTCTACAATCACTATTTATAGATATTTATTGGGTGAATTATGGGTGAAGCTCGCCCCCTGAACTAGCCGGCAAAGAAGAAAACAACTCCACTCAATTTTTTGATGTTTTGTAATATTAAAGCCTTACTTTTTAGGAGAAAATGATCTATATAGTATATTAAATACGACAAAAGATTTGGGATGCAGCATCAAAGGGGTTTAAAGTGGTAGAATCTCAACCAAAATAGTTATTCTATCTATAATATATATCCTATTCAGACCAATGTCGGAGGCATATAAAAGTTACTCAAATAAATTTGAGTTCCTCCAAAAGTAAAGGAAGCATACAACCTCTCCAAGACTCCAAAGATAAGCTTCCAAGGTACGTCCCAAAGAGGCCATGCAACGCTCCTTAATTAGAAATTCTTCAAAAACAACTCCACTTAAACCGTACCAAATAAGGCCTCACACGCCCTACTCTTAAGTCACGTGCAAGTTGTAAATCGAGGATATGTCTGAGTGGAATTCAAAAAGAGCCTGTCCTTTAAACATTACAAACAACGAGTCAATCTCTGTACTTGACAGGAATCGAATTAATACTTGACATACAAAAGGCGAGACTAAAACTATACCAACTTATCAAGTTTACCACTGAGTTGGCAAATATCTCCACTTAATTTTATTTTATGTTATGATGTCTTGATGTAATATTAACCCACACTTTCTTTATTCAAATCCATGCCAAATAAGAAAATAAGTTTTAGAATTCAAAGAATTTATAAAGAGATTTCATATAGACCCACCATATTTCTATTACCTTACTACAATCCATATGTAGGCAAATTTAATTTGTTATACAACTTTATTTTTTACTCCTGCGTCATACTAACAAGTAGTCTTCGTGGTCGCTGGATTGATAAGAAAACAAGCTTATTTAATTGACTCGTGCTCAACTTGATATGGCATTACAAGTTGCTTGTTGATCGATAAGATAACTACGAAGAAAAAATTGATTTTTGACTTAAATATCATAATTTAATCTTTATATATATATATATATATATTCGTTAATAAATTTTCAATATAACTAATATATATCAAATAATGTCAAGCTTATAGGTTATTCATTACCTAAAAAAACATAAAAATATGAGTAATTGTCAACAAAATTGAAAAGAATTAACAAAAAAAAATTCATCCTTCGAAAGTAAAAAATAAACTTGACCTTTTTTTTCATATTTACAAATCAAGTAAAAAAAAACATATATGCTTAATTTTATATAAATTTAATTTAATTATTTAAATTATATTATATATATATATATAATATTATCGATTTTGCTCCTAAATGAATCCCACATTTCAAAATTCAACCTCAATTTATATACTAAATGACAAAAATTCTTTAGATCAAACTCAACTTGTCAGTTCTTAAACGTAATTTATCGAATTGTTAACGAGTCAAGTCTTGAATCATCGTGAACCTTATCAAAATCTAATCTTGACTTGATTCATTATCAATTCTACTCTCGCCCAAACAGCTTAAACTTGAAAAATATTATTTGATAGGGTTTGGATGTGGTATATGGCCTTTCGAATCCGTTAGAACAGTACATAATTATATAGATATGTAATATATATATATACTTTTTTTTTTTCTATTGTCATTTCCACTTTAAAAACTTTGGTTGATTATTAGATTTTAAATTTATCTTGTGCAAGTTATATGATTATTATTTAATAATTAGTATTTACTTGTTATTTTAAATCTATATATCCATCATAAGTGTATATTAAATTTTAGTTTTTAAAAATGGGGTTGGTTGGATTTGAAAATCTACTCTTTGAATAAGGAAAAGAGTGAATTGCATTCGATTAAATGGTACCAACCAAATAGAGTTCTAAATTTTTATTATTGAATTAAGAGATTGATGTGTCGTCGAACATTTGCTTTGAATTCGATAATTTTTGCAATAAAACAAAATTTGACATATTTTCTTTATTGTATTATTACGAGAATAAATCCTTCTATTTTTGGTTCTGGGTTTCATTGTCCAAATCATTTATCCGAAAGTGCATATATGTTCACAGATAAACAAACTGAAATAAAATCTAAGCATATCCCATAGGAATTTAGTTTAAAAATCAATATAGAACTAATTAAGCATATTTGTTGGAGATTCATTTCTTGGAATTATTTATCAGTGATTAATAAATTCATTAATGTAAACTTATAAAAATCTAAAACTAATTATAAGGAAAAGTTATAAAGAGAAGATGAAAAATAATTATAAGGAAAAGTTAAAAATATACTTTGTAAAAAAATTAAAGAAATATTACGAAAATGAAAAATAAAGAGAAGCAAAAAGAAACTGTAGACTATTAGTCTTCGTAAAGATTAATTACTTGCAGTTAATAAAGTATTGGAGTGGGAAATATCTTCTCTTTTATCATTTTTTCGAAATGCAAGTTTTATAATGATTAAAAAAAAGAAAAAGAAAAAGGTTGAAGTAAAGTTTGACTAGCTAATCGTGCAAATTAATCATCAAATAAACATATATTTAAAATTTTTTAGTAATATATTCTTAATTTACACCACTAGTCAAAATAACAGTGTCTAATTATCTTTAGAATTTTATTTATTTTTCAGAAGTCATAAAATATATTTTCAAAAATAATTAAAAACACAAGTAAATTTTTTTTGTAGATTCGGAGCCGGAGAAGTCTTAGTTGGTGAGACTAGCTTGGTGCAACTCACTTTTTTTCTCTCCATAAATATAATATTATATATATATATATATATATATAGAAATTATGGGTAATGGAAATAAAATTATTTTTAAACTCCTATTAAATCTTTGACGGTCTATTATCTTTTAAAAAAAATAAAAATAAAAATTAATCAAATACTCATAAGGTTTAATTTGTCTTTTCAGGTTTTAGTTTATAAAGTATTTCTTAAAATTAAAAATAATTTTTTACAGAATAATTTATTTTTTATTAAAAAAAGACAGTTGACCGTTAAAGACTTAATTGGAGCTCAAAAATAATTTGATTTTTATTGTTCATAATAGCATTTCCTATATATATATATATATATATATATATTTATATGTCTCTCTCAAAAGCATGCAATACGTAATACTATGACATTATATAGATAAAATACATACAATGTCAATGCATGTTCGGTATTGTGAAATAGAAAGGGGAATAAAAGTATATTTTATAGTAATTTTTAATAAATATCTTATTAATTTTGTGAGGGTAAATTATAATTTTATATATATATAACTAGATACCATATTTTGAAAAAATTTACTCCCACGATCACATATAACATGCATTGATCGCAGCTGTACAAATATGTAAATGCATAACCCAATCCGGGGTAAAACGGGTATGTATCCTTATAAAATTGTAAGAGGTCGCGATGTTAAATTCAGATACAGATATATATAACACATCTATAATCAGGTTTGACTTAAAAAAAAAAAAAAAAACGTAAATGCATGAAGACTCCATATATACCTCACAAGCATAGTATAATGAATTCCACTGGTCAATATATACTGACACAGAAAAAAAAAATAGACAGGAAATGAAAGTCGGTATGATATCAGCAGAAATTGGAAATGACGAAACACAAATCATATACATATTTAGGTAGGTAGGTCAAACAGAGAAATTCCTTGACCAAGAGTCAAGATGTGAGGAAGGATCGTCCCTCGGACTGGGAATGATTCCTTTTCCTACTCCAGCACAGCGTTAAATATATAATTAATTGTAAATGAAAATAAATAATAGATCATAAAACTTAAAGTCTGAAAAGCAGTACTTATGTTAATATCTCTGCGGATAATACTAATATATATATATATATATATATATTTAATCATACAGTAATCCATATGAAAAACAGTACTTTCTAATCATTAAGTTTTTGAATAATGTCAAAGGCTTATAACAACTTTCTTCTCTTTCACAGTCATGGTGAAGCTGGTCAGCCGAAGCGCATGCAGTTTGCACAGTAATGGGATTGCAGAGACATTGGAGCTTCACAGTTGTAGCAGAAACTGAATTGGCACCTGCATCACCACCCCAAATATACAGTGAAGAACCTTCATATATATATATATATATATCATTAGTCAAAAAACAAGAAATGGATAAATGAATTATCATTTAATTAATTTAAATTGCCTTAATTGCCGTTTTGATCGATCACTTAACAAATAACCAAATTAAACTAAAGAACAAACAACAAATAAACTGTAGCAACCTGAAAAGTAGTTTCATTAATAATGTTCCTTCTCTTTAAACAGGTACTTAATTATATCTCCATATCTTTCTTAAATTCATAATTTTTTACATAACAATTATTAAACATTTATTGCTGGCTTTATTATATCTTCTAACTGCATTAACCTTGACATTAATGTTGTTTCAACAAACAAAAGAAAGTTGATGCTCAAAAGTCAAAGCAACATCTTAAAGGGGTATTTCAATTTGTTAACAACTTTGTTTAATTTCCTTTGTCCAGTTAAGTCACATCCATTCCTTTACCATTCCTCCACACCCAGACACTAATATATATAATCCCACTAGGTTTCTAAACATATCAGCACAATTGAACTTAGTTTGCAAATCCATATATACCTTTTCCAGGCTCCTCAACTTGGTTTACTCCAAATTAATTCCCAAAAAGTCATGACAAAAAGCTCAAACTTTAATTAAACAATATATGACACATAAAATGTTGGGTCCTCTCTTTACTAATTCCCCAGAAACCACTCAAGCAACAGAAGAATAACAATACACCAATCAGGAAACCAAGAAGTAGTCAAATTAGTGCACCCATTCTGAAACATATGTGTATAGATCAAAACAGTAATTCAAGAACTCATGTTGAATAAGCTGATAGCCAAGAAAAACACAGCCAAAGTTGTATCGAAAAGATAAACAAAAAAGATTAGAAATATTGAGACCTGCACTTCATGAACAAGCAACCTTCAGACTTCTCAACATAGTACTTGCACCTGGGGCACCTTTTCCATTTCATTTCCTTAGCAAGTTTGATGAGCATGATATCCTCCTTCTCCCTCTCATCCTCATTCAGTTTCTTGAAATCTGCACATGAAATGCCTGAATGCCAAGGAGCCCTGCACTCAGCACAAAACCACCTCTTGCAATTTGGGCACTGACTTTCTGTGATAACCTCTTTAGTCAAACTCCTCTCATCAATCAAAAGCGCAGAGCAATCCTTGAGGGGACAATAAAACTTTTGAGAAGCCAAAATCAGTGACTCACATAACACATCACCCCACCTATGATACACCTCAGTAGGCAAAATTGAACGGCAATGTTCAGGCTCTAACTTCCCATGATCACAACCGGGAAATGGACAAGAAATGTTAGCTACATTTTCTTGCAACCGAGATTCAACGTAACTAACCATGCAATCTGAACAGTAAGAATGGGTACAACCCAAAATCTGAAAAAGTGAACTCATGGGCTTTTCCTCAACACAGATATCACACATAAAAGTATCATCAGTAGAATCAGAACCGGTGCCCATGTTATCTTCCACAGTCATTTTTTTGTCAGAATTTGAAGACTCCCCTTTCAAAATCTTCTTAGAGGGGAACCAATTCATAATTTGAACCAAATCGTCATTATCATCAGAAAGGGAAAGATCACTTAACCTTTTTTTACCACTTTCCGGCTGCTTACCTTTGCTAGTAGGGAGTGATGAGGACGAGGCTAGCCAATCCATGAGAACCTTTTCCATATCTTCATCATCGTCATCAATCAAGATGGGGTCACTCGCAACGGTGCCTTTTTTGAGTAGTGATCCATTCAAGAGGGTGTGGTCCTCGTCGTCTTCGTTTTCGTCATCTGTGAGATTCACCAGCACCACCTTATCTGAAGCGTTCCTTCCCATGTTGCTGCCTTCGTTTTTTGGAGTAATGGCTTTCATGACGGCAAATGATCTACCACCCACTGGAGTTGAATCTTAGTAATTCATGATGCTGCTGCCGCCGTTTATTCTGATGTTGTTTTTGAGGAATTTGAGAGAAGTGCTAGAGAGAACCTGAGAGAGGCTGCGAGACTGTCCGAACTTTTGCCTGACCGTGTAAGAACAAGTACTCTTACAACGTTTTATACCCAAGGCCTTTAGAGAGAGAGAGAGAGAGAGAGAGAAACTTTTCAGATAATCATATTTTTTATTTAAAATTTCCCTATTATTCTCTTTAATTCAAATATTACAAAAAGACACTCTTTAATATTTATATAAAATCAAAGTAAATATTCATATCTCAACAAAGAGAGTATTATTTTTACTTATCTTACATTCTTTTTTTTCTATGTGAATGTTTATTAATGCAACACTCATTCTTTTAAAAAGAAAAATAGAATACACTACCAACATTCAAAATAGGTAGCTAGCAAAATAAAAAAGAGATAGAATACTTAATAAATATTATTATTATTATTCCATGTAGTTTAACTAACAAATGCACTATATTTCATCTATAATCTGCCAATTATATATAAAACTACATGAATGTATGTAATTATGAAATACATACAGGTTTATTAGGATTCAAATAAAACTCAAATACTTTGACATGACGATGGCTGATCGATCGGGATAGGATCAAGGTCATATTAGTCAAGTGGCCAAGACTTACTTAGACAACACCTCAAAAAATTCTCTTGGAAAATTTTGAGGTCCAGGTCCATACATGAGCATAAACCGTCGTCAAACTAAATAAAAACAAAATAATGGTGTTATTATTTTTTGTCCCACCACGAAGGTGTATCTTTTGGACAAGTTATATGTATAAGATTTGTAGGTCCACATAAAAAATTTTTAATTCTCTTTACTTATCTTGGAAAACTCTAATATCGACTTAGTCCACATCACACACATGGATCTTATGACTCAAATTGAGACACTTCATAATAATTTTTTAATAGATTCACTAATTTACTAGTAAGATTTATCTAACGGTGCGATCGAGTGGTTTGGGAAAGCAACCTGTATATTGTAAGTTGTGAGTACGACTCATTCTTGCTACACAAATAAAAGTTGTTTTAGTTGCTAAAATACTTAAGTAAAAAAAAAGGAGTTATTTTAGTTTTTTAAAGTTCAAATTTTTTTCACCAATAAGTGTTTAATTTTCGGGTGAAAAAAAATACATATAATAGAGAGCCTTTTTAAAGTTCAACTAGGAAGGGAGAAAAAAAAAAGAAAGAGAGTTAAAATTTAATTTATGTTTTAAGCATGTTATAATTTTTTTTCTTTTTTAATGTCCTTTATTAATTTAATTTTATTTTTAGTTTCTTGTATCTTCTTTTGTATGCTTTTCCTCTCTTAATGCATTATTTTAAAGATGAACAACTTAAATATATTAAATATTAGTCTAAATATATTATATAAATCCTTCCTCTGTTAGAAATTGAATATTTCTATTTCTATATTAAAGTCTCATTTCTTATATAAATAAAATAATTAATGTTACAATGTTAAAATATGACTCTAATCAAACTTTATTCTTATTTGAGTAAGTCAAAATAAGACATTCAATTTTAGATAAGGGAGTAAGAATATATTATTAACACTATTTTGAGTTTTTCGTTCTATTAGACTAATAGTGTCAATTGTAAATTTGTTAGGGACCAACATTGTCAATTTTCCATAAAGTTATATATAGAGTCAAGATTGCTCGTTATTTATTATAATTTTTTTTTATCAAGTATTCAAACAACTTATGAGCATCTAAATTAATATTTCAAACTTTGTTCCGATATATTTCCAACCAAAACAACATACTGGTCATGTGGCTCTTTTTTTTTCCTTTTTTTGGGAAAGAATTGACATTTTGGTACTCAAAGTTTTGTCTAAAGTCAATATTAACACTTTTTTCCCTACTGATTAATACCCAACTGTTCTCCAAATTAATACTTCCAATTACATCTTGATATTTATTTATATAGCCAAAGTTGTATTGAATTGTCACTTGACTCATTCTTTTAGGGAAAAGTTTATTAATAGTAGAAATTTTCCTCCAAAACACCACTGCAAGTGAGTATTCAAAATATCAATATGACCTTTTTGATCTAGAACAAGCTAATCTTATTCTCTATATGAAAAGAAATTCTTATTCTCTATATTTTTCTTATTTATTTTTATATAAAAATAATTTAAATTATTTCACCAAAGTAAATTACTTTAAAAAAATTTTATAAAGCTCCTTTTAATATTTTTTTTTTTTTTTTTTTTTACAAATAACTGCAAACTCACCAAATTCTATAATCTTCAGCAAGACAGAATAGAACCCATGAATATACATTTTTTTTTAATAAAAGCGACCTTAGTGATGGCGGCCGGTTAGGCGGATCCCTTCCTGTTTATTAAAATGAAGATTAAACGATATAAGAAAGATTAGGGGAAGATCATACAGATAAATCACTATTAAGGTAGATCATTCCTAAGTTCAGAATCTCGCAAAAAGTTAACTATTTTACTATTAGGAAATGCTTGGTTTAACTCATGTAGCTTATATATAATCGGGTGAATGATCTTCCTGTTGTTACTCTTCTACCCCTCATAGATAAAGCAGCACCTTGCCAACCAGATCTCTCTACACACCAAAATAAGAATTAAATTGGCTATACAACCAAGTATAGAGTCATTTTCCAGCCACTAGATATAATTATTTCTTACAATTGTTAAATCCATCCATTTGGAAACAGATTCCCAAACCTCCAGTGCAATGTTACATGTTTGAAACAAATGATCCATTGTCTCACAATTATTATTACAGTGACATCTTGAAACCATATTAAATCTCATCCTGTATAAAATATTATCCCCCGGCAAGAAACCTTTATGCATTTTCCACATGAAAATAGACTAAGATAATGGGATTAATTTATCCCAAATTTGCAGGTGCATATCATTTTCATTGTTGGCAACATCAAATTGCAAACAAGAGGAAATAGTGAATTAACCTGATTTTGTGAGGTTCCAACTGAATTTATTTTCACCAGTTGTAGAGACAGATGCATCACCGGTATGCAACTGTATATAAATTTGTTTCTCTGCAATTGTGGAAATTGATTTTAGTCTAAACCACTCCCTCGAACCTTTCCTTTGTAACGGTTGCCCAAGATGAAAATCATACTTCCATTTCATATGTTTCACCCAAAGAGAGTTGGTAGTTCTAAATTGCCACCAAAGTTTATAATCATAAACTGATAAAATGGAATTCAATGAGTGTATATTCAAACCTCCTTTTTCATAAGGCTTGCAAACTTGCTGCCATTTGCACCATTTTTTTCTAGGGCCAAGTTCTGAGACACCCCAAAAGAAAGTAAAAAAACTCTTCTCCAATTCCTTGATCACCGGTAGAGGGGGACATGAAACAACCAATATATAAGTGATTATTTAAGATAATACATGTCTTATCAAAATCAACCTATCTCCAATTGAGAGAGATTTCATTTGCCAACCTTCAATTCTACCCTTCACCTTTGAAATTAATTGCTGAAAATAAATGACCTTTGCTCTCCCCAAGTAGAGGGGACATCCAAGATAAGTGATTGGAATATGTCGAATAACACAATCCGTTATGTGTTTCACTAGATTCCTCCTAATAGTTGTGTAAGTAGGTAAGTATAAAGAGCTCTTTTGATAATTTATCAATTGTCCAAAACAGACTGACACCATTCCAAAAAATTCATCAAGATTGTTAAATTTTTCCTCAGGCCACGTGTGAAAATAATAACATCAGCTAAGATATAAAATAGGAAATCCAGGTCTGTTAGAAACAAAAATCCCCCATGTCACCTTCAATAAGCAATCGATTCAGACCTCTTGAAAATACCTCAGCAGCTAGAATGATTAGTGCATTGGATAAGGGCTCACCCTGTCTAACTCCTCTGCTTGAAGGAAAAAAACCAACTTCCTTGCCATTAACTGTGATGGAATATTTGTTAAATGAAATATAATTCCTTATGAGATTTATCAAGTGTTGGTTGATACCAAATTTTTGTAGCACCTCAAAAAGAAAATCCCAAACACCCGATCAAAAGCTTTCAATATGTCCAGGAATATACATGTTGCATTTCGGTCCGAACCACTTATCAAAAGTGTTTTAAAGCTCTTTTCAAAACTCATCCAAAACTAGCATTAATATCAAAACTATTTACCTAACTTGTCTCTATCTCTTCTCAGAAAAGAGAAAAATAATTATATAGAAGTATTACATCTATTTATTTCTGCGGACACATTTGTAATTACTGTTCCAATCTGATTTAGTAATTAATTTATTATATATACAAACAATTATAACAATTGATTTATTACTTTTCATAATACTACACATTAATAAGATGAAAACAAAAAGGAAAAAGCCTTTTGGCCAAAATATATGTTACCAAAATGGCCAAAAAAGGATATTTTGGGTATTTTATAGGGATAAAAAGACTAAAATATCCTTCTTTACATTTACATAATTTTCAAATTAAATTCAAATTCAAATTTAAATTTTCTCCACTATTTTGAAAATAGTTCCTTTATAAATTTAAGTCTTAAATGTAGATATATAGATTTGCATCGCACACATTACCGAGTGCGCCCGTGAGATTTAATTGACGGAGTTTTGAATTTATGAAACGACATCGTTTTTTTCTAAAACAAAACATCATAAAATTTCGCCGATATTTAATCATTGGGAGCACAAAAAAGATAACAGAGTTAGAAAAGAAACTAAAATAGAAAATGTGGTATATTAAAAAGAAAAATCTGTAGTAATTGATCAAGTAATGTAGGTTGATCTTCTTGACATTTAATATCTTTATTCCGGGCCATTAAATTTGTTAGGGTGAAGAGGGCAATGATTCAACTGAGAAGGAAACTATAGAAGTTACAACAGAAGTTGAAAAAACAATTCCTGAAGGCTCAGCTGTGAAGGCAAAGGGGGAAAAAGCCTCTGAAGCTTCACTGGCTCATCCGCCTTTGACAGTTTGAGAGAGAATTTGAGAGAGAATGATATATAAGAGCTTTTGACAGTTCCGATCCTCTTTCATCCGCCTGAGGCTGCCTGCATTCCTTCTGTATTTGATTTTGGATACACACTCCTATTAAATGATTTTTTTTTATCAATGCTTACTTTAAATTTTCAATGTTAAAGTTTAATGATATAGATTTGGAGGGAAAGTCAAGAGGAGGGAAATTTTTTTTTTTTTAGTCAATTTGTTATTGGGGTATTGATGACATTGTACATATTTTGTCCAAATTTTAGTAAAAATATTTTGGCCAAATAGCACTACCAAAGAAAAAATACTTGTTGATGAGATCTAAGAGGCTAATTTATAGTCATATTTCGGGTAAAGAAAATTACAAACATTTTTTGTAGGACGGACTGTTGGGATATTAAGTGACTATCAAAATGGAGACCAAATTGGTGAGTGAAGGATCCATAGTGATATGGGTGTGCATACCTGTCTATGCCTCTCATAAACCAGAGTATTTGGGTAACCTAAGCACCTTTATTTCCTATCCATGACTGGTATCAAAGTGAACAAGAATATGTCAAACACGTGGTTTTCTTGACCTGGGTTTCTTGGGTTCTACTTTCACCTGGTCTAATAAGCATGAGGATGGCTCATTAGTTATTGATGGACTACACCGAGCTCAATGGAAAATTGAATACTCTTCCTTCATGCTTTAGTTCAGCACCTCCCGCGAATTTATTCAGACAACCACCAATTTTTGCCGACTTGTAACCTTCATCTCCTGATCGTATAAATGTCAGTTCTTTCCGATCGAGTTGAAGCAGCTTGGTTCAGTTTGCTATCTTTTGAGGGCATGGCTAGGGAATATTGGTCATCAGCTGATACAGCTTTCAAGGAGAAGATGTAATACTTTGTGGACAAAGCACAAGAGTTCAACAAAAACCATTTTGGGAACAACTTCCAAAAAAAGAAAAGATGCCTCACTAGAAAGCATTCGGAAGTTTTTGAATGCACAACCCTTAACTTTCCTTCGAACCCTTGAAAAGGAGCTGATTCCTGAGTACTAACTCTTGCTGAAAGAGCAAGAAATCTATTAGTTACAAAGAGCTCAGGTAGATTGGTTGAATGAAGGTGAGAAGAATATATACATGATTTTTTCATTTATCCATGGTTCAAAGGTGAGCTAAAAGAAATATTTTAAAATTGAAAGATAATATGATGTTTGGCGCGATGATCCGGTTACCATGCAAGAAATTTTTAATTACTTCTATGTTAACTTATATAACATAAAACACACAATTCAAGAATGCATTGGTGTTACGCTTTCCAAATCTTACGAGTGTTGAACTTCTTGAACTCATTAGAGTTGTAGATATCACTGAAGTCTGTGATGGGACCTCACAAAACAGTTGGTCTCGATAGTTTAATCCCAGCGTCCTTTTAGAAGTATTGGCATAGACTGGGCTCTTTGGTGTTCGATTTCATTTCACAGGGGTGGAACTCTTATTAAGTACTAGAGGAGATGAACAAGACACTTATTACCTTGATTCGGAAAAGATCAGCCAAAAGAGGTGTCCCATTTTAGGCCTATCATTCTTTGTAACAATCTGATGAAAGTTATCATAAAGGTTATTGTGAACATGGTGAAATTGGGAATGAATCTCTTAGTTGGGAAAAATGAAAGTAATTTTATAGCTGGTCGCCAAGCTTCGGATAATATTGTGGTTGCCCAAGAATTATTACATCTATGAAGAGAAAGTAAGGAAGGAATGGATGGATGGCTCTCAGATTGGACTTGGAGAAATCATATGATCGCATTGAATGGCCATTCCTGCTTGAGGTCCTGGCAGAAGTTCCATTTCCTAAAGATTTAGTTGACCTAATCATAAATGGTATTACTTCTACAAAAATTTTTATATTGTTAATTAATGGAGGTGAGCTGAGAAGTCGCACGCCAAAGCGGGGTATCAAAAAGGAGATCAACTATCACCCTATTTGTTTACTGTAAGTATTTAGCTTTTTGCTCAAAATATCAATGTCTCAATAGAAAGGAAAGAATGGAAATCATTCAGGTGACCAGGAATGCCTCTATTATCTCTCTTCTCTTTTTTTGCAAATGATTTGTTTTTGTTTGGTGAGGCATCTATTGTACAGGCAAATTGCAAGAAGGCTGTCCTGCAAAATTTCTTATTGGTATAGGGACATAAAATTAACCCCTTGAAGTTCCAACTCTATGTATCTCCAAATGTGACTGAATCTATTCGAACTACCTTATCAAGTAATCTGGGAATTCAGAGTGCATCCAATCTGGGAACCTATCTTGGAGTTCGTTTGGTGCATGATCAAACTTTGGCTTGGGTGGCTAGGAATAAGAAACGGTCTATGTCGCGGGTACTATTATTCATATGGTTGTAGTCTTCTGCTGGACAGATTGGAAAGGATAATTGGAGATGGTCAGTCAGTGTAGTTTTGCCATTATAAATGGCTAGAATACATACCACCTGATCAAATGGTTACTCAAGCTTTCCAACGGATGAATGGCCCAAGAAAGTAAAAGATTATTATGACTACAAAAAAGGATTGGGATAAGGAGAAGTTGGGCACCTATAGTTACTCATCTATCTGTGACATATTGCAAGTCTCTACTCTTCACCCAGATGAATCAGATAGACATAGATGGGGACTTTCAAGCAGTGACTTTCTCCTCAAAATCATTATACAAAGTTATGGATCATGTTCATTTCCGCTCGGTTTGATCTGAAGTGGTGCAAAGTGTGTTCTTTCAAGGGACTATTGTGATATTCACCTTTTCTTTGGTTAGCTCGCAATGATAGTCTCAAGACAAATTCCTCCCTTTACCGTCATAGCATTAAAAATGGGGTTAAGTGTGATCATGGCTCCTGCGAGAAGGAATCTGGACTGCATGTATTACGTTATTGCAAGATCAATAGCCATATATGGCTATGTTTATTATTTCCTCATTATTATCAAGTCTCTTTGAACATATCACTACTTGAATTGACACGAATCTATGCATGAGTTGGGATGGTATACACATTATTTTGGCTTGGAATCTTATTTTTTGAGTCACCCTGTTTCCTTGCTATGGTTTTGGCTCAGTGCCAACTTGTCTGAAGAAAACTTTTGTTTACCCAAAGTTGATATTTGTTTGCAAGTAAAGTTACTCTTACTTTGTCACCCTACTTGGCATTGTTTAATAACATTTTTTATCTTTTTCTTCTAAAAAGAAAAATGAAATGGATAAGATCTAAGAGAAAAGGTCATTAGGAAAGCAAATAAAAAATTCCAATTGGTAAGGAACTTCCCTACCATTACTTGCTATATCCAATCTTAAAATCTAAGTCCTTAAAAATTTTACAATTATTAAAACTAAATACATTTTTAATTAAACTACCAAAATCCACACATCACGTCATGACACTTTAGAAAATGAAAGTATAAAAAAAAAGTAAGCATGTTGAAAACTATTATGGAATAAAGGTTTGATGTCTATTCATGGACTAATATTAAATGGGTCGGGATTATACCGCTTCTGAACAATCCCAATGGTCCAACTCTCTAATATTATAAAAATATTTACAGCTATTAATGGTGGTTTATAAATGAGGTTTATTCATGGTTACTATTAATATGGTTAATTAAATTGCTACCATTAATTACTATTAATAATCATTAATGAAGGTTTATCTTCCTATACTATAAGTAGGAGGATTCCTATATCTCATTGTAAGACAAACATTTTGAGAAAATATGAAAACTCTCTAAATTGAGAAATAGAAGAGAAATATTTTCCTTTATCTATTTCATTCTTTTTTTATTATATTTCAATATTAGGATAGCATTTATTTTACAACACGTTATCAATATGAGTCATTACCACTAAGGCTTCGTGATTTTCTAGAAGTTAACTTCTTATGAAGTAAGATTCTTCTTTGGGAAAATGACTATTTACCTACTTAAAGTTAGGCACATTGTTTATTTCTCAAACAAAGTTTTTTTTTCGACCAATTTGATTTACTAAATATTTCCAGACCACTGAAATGCTACCCACCACCAAATTCCTAACACCAAAAGATTAACTCATAGAGTAATTTTGTTCATTCTGTAAGACACAAATAAAAATAGATCGAAATGGTATTTCTATTTTTTATGTTCTTTTCTAAAGGTTTTCTGGACGAAATCAGAATTAATTTGTTCTTTTATTTTTAAGAATTAATACCATATCAATATTATTTGTTAAGAAAAATTGAAGGGGTTTTTTTCCCTTTTGTTTTTCTACTATATTGTTAAATATAATTATATATAATATTACTTGATAAATTTCTACATTATAATCTTAAATTGTTAAGATTTAGAATTTTGGTTTTTTTTTCTTTATTTATTTTTTGTATTTTTATTTTGAAAAAAAATTCTCTTGTATTTCTTGAGATATTAATATGTATATATATATATATGTATGTATTATAAAAAATATTAATAACAAATTTCTGAATTATCTAAAGGAAGTTTAAATGATGTTAATATTAAATTAATTATTTCAAACAAAAAATCTAAAATAAGAAGTCACAATAACAACTGTAGTAATTTATTTTATTCGAAGGGAGGGGTAATGGGCATGGTTTGTTTGATATCATGTTTTTAATCAATTGTTCAGATTCAGTAGTATTAGGAGGAGCACAAATTTAAAAATAAATTTTTTAAAGAAAAAAATTTTAAATGTATAAATGATATTCTTTTAATATACATGAAAAAAAGTATATTTTCTTTACGCACATCCATCCCTATACCCCTCCCTTTGAATTTATTTTGATTTATTATTTTGATAATTTACAAAATTGTTCTTGAGAAATCAATATATTTTTGAGAATATTTATATGCATACATATTTATATCCCAAGAAATACAAGAGAATTTTTTTTTTTTTTTGAGAAGTAAAGTTCTATCTGAAATTTGAACATCTCCTTTTTTATTTTTTTAATGAAGCCGTCAGTAGACGGGGGGTTTGGCATTGACCATTACCTGTTTATTAATAAAGGGGGGGGGCTTACAACATGTGGAGATTGATGGAACTCTACGTAAAAGTTATCCTAAGATTAGGGGTATTAATCATATTAAGTTTACAGAGTCCCCTAATGCGACTTGGTAAATCTTTAAAGTCCGACCAAAAGAAGGAGGTGCTAGTATCACATGAGGTATTGACCAAAGCATCTGCTACCAGATTTCCTTCACAAAAGATATGAGAAATATTGATCGAATTTCCAGCTAAAAAGCGTCGAATACGTTGGAGTATGGCATCTAATTTCCCAGGAACCGATTGGGTTGAGGTGGTCCATTGAACCATCAATTTTTAATCTGTTAAGATGTCAAATGATTCGATACCTCGTGTAATGCAGTGATTGATCCCTGCAAGGATCGCCTGTGCTTCTGCTTCGTTGTTGGTCAGGTGGTCGTGGTAGGTGGCATATGCGAAGATAAAAGATCCGTCCCTTCTTCTGAGAACTCCACCCGCTGCTGATACTCCAGGATTTCCTCTTGAAGCTCCATCTGTATGTAGTATGTAGTGATCAGATATGCCAAATTGCTTCCAGGTAATAGATCTAATCCGTTTTCTTTTCGTAAGAGTCGTTTCCGGCCGAAATGTAATCTGAGATATCTTTTGAGATGAGATGTTTCAGCTGTGCAATTGAAATAGATTTATCTGCAAAAACCACTTGACAACAATGCCACCATATTCTCCAAAGGATTAAGAAAGTTAAAAAATGATAAATTCGTTGTTACATGACCAGATATGTTGGACATGCACAAAAGAGATGTTATGATCCTGGAAAATATCACAGGATGGGAGGAAGTGAAACCACTTTGATTAGGGGAAATAATTTTAGGTAAGATAGTGCTAAGTCTACTGGATACAATTTTGCTAGCCACTTTACCACAAAAATTACAAAGGCTTATAGGGAGGGCGGTAGTCTGAAAATGTGGAAGGGTTACTGATTTTCGGAATAAGAATTATTTGAGTTCAAGTAAAGCTCCAATTAGGGTTGCAACCTGCCCATAAATCACACATAACTTCCCATAAGTTATGACCTATAATGTCCCAACAAGAGGAGTAAAATTTACCAAAGAAGCCATCTGGACCAGGAGCACTGTCACCAGATAAGCTGTGGACTGCATCATGAACTTCATGAATGGAAGGGAGTTGACTTAGCAAATCATTGTCTGAATCCTCAATCAACCTGGGGACATAAGACAGGAAATCCAAACAAGGAGAAATCAAGGGATCTCTTTCGAGGAGGGATGAGAAGAATCTAACAGCTTCATTTTTTATGTCGTCCAGATTATCAAGGACATTGCCATTCTGTGAAGTAATTTTAGAAATGCTCATTCTAGCATGTTTTTCTTTGCAAAAATTAAAGAATAATTTAGAATTAGTGTCTCCTTCGGAAATCCAATCTATTCTAGATTTTTGCTTCCAATAGCTAAATTCGTTCCTCAGGTGTCTATTAAGAGTCGACTGAGCTTCCATTAAATCATTATGAGCTTGTTCGGAGAAGTCATTCTCACAAATACTCTTGCATCTAGTAACTTCATCTTCGGCCATTTTAACATTTTGATGCACGTTACCAATAGTTTGTTTGTTCCAAAGCCTTTTACTTTTTTCAATTTGAAAGAAAAAAGGTCCAATTTATTACCTTCAAAATGGCAGTTCTCATTCCAATTTTGATTCACAATATCTCTGAAACCCTCACAAGTAGTCCAAAAATTTTGAAATTTAAATTGTTTTGAGCCCTTAAATTGGAGGTTACCAAAAGAAAGGAGTAAAGGACAATGATCAGAACAGAGGGTAGGGAGATGATCAAGAGTCGAAACATTAAAAGTATTAAACCAAGATGAGTTGACCACTATCCTATCCAATCTCCTTTTGGTGATATAAGGACGTCTACGGCCCCATGTAAATTTAGAACCTCTAGGAAGAAAATCTGAAAGCTCTAAGGTAATTAGTAAATGATCAAATTCGGCCATACGGGATTGGAGAGGTGTGGTGCCAAGGCATTCCGATGAATTGCGCACTATATTAAAGTCTCCCCCAACCATCCAAGGGCCCAATACAGAGTCATTAATTTTTAAAAGGTCTTTCCATAACTCCCATCTTTGCACATGAGAGCATTTAGCATAAATAAAGGATGCAGAGGAAGGGGTGTTATCATATAGATAATCAATATGAAGCATTTGAGAAGTTGTTAGATGAGCTGATAATGAAATTTCGTTAGCCCAAAATAACCAAATTTTCCCATTTTCATTAGACAAGAAGTTTGGGAATTTGAAAATCAATGCATAATTGCCTATTTCATGTATATCAACCAAAGGCTCAATAATAGCTAAAATAATAGGTTTATAAGTGTGAAGAAGGTTACTTATCCGAATTTTTGTTTCTGAATTGGCAACCCCTCGGGGGTTCCATATTATAACTTTATTCATTTGGATGTTGGGATGGGTGGCTTCTTGAGTTCCTTTGATTTTGCTGGTCTTCCTTTGCACAGTCTTTTCAATTCTTGGCAATTGGGGGTCTGATTGATAGCCTCTGCTTATCATTTTATTGCATATTTCATTAACCTGTAGATCATCAAAAGAGTTACTGTTTGGGAGAGAGTTAGGAAGCACTATTTCAATCGATTGAATAGAGATAGGGATAACTTCCTGATTTGGGCAATTTTGATTGGTTGGGCTAATTTGATTAGTCAAAGCTGGTAATTGGGGAGAGACTTTGGAGCTGTCCAGTGGGTCGGTGGGAATATGTTCTCCTTGTTGGGTGTTGTTGTCTCCTTGAGAGAGAATCGAAATATTCTCTGTCGGTAAGTGGGTTTCTTCTTGACTAAGCGATTCCTCCTCTGCTTCTTCTACTCCCAATATTGTCTCGGTTTCTAAAGTTCTTGGAGGGTTTATGGAGTAGTTATTTGCTCTTGCTCCAGCTTCAACTGTTTGCTGAGTTGTGTTTTGAGGTTGGGTGCAGATTGTTTTCTCCACATTCTGTTTTGTAGGCTGTTGAAGAGGGGGGCTGACCAAAACTACTGCTGGAGGTGTAGCTATAATATCATCACAGCCAACCTGAGCTGTAGGTTGTGCGGTTGAGGTTGTGCCTTCAACTTCAATTTCTCTGGAGGCTTGGGCTGTGACTGGCGATAATTCCAACTGGCTTTCTACATTTGGCTGAACAACTGTAGCAACCGTTTGAGGGTTTTTATTGGTTGGGTTTGTTTCTATTTCAGGTTTATCTTGCAGTTTTGCAGTAGCAGCGGCTGAGTGTGGAGATTTCCTTACTGGGCTACCTTTTGTTTCAAGTTGGGTTTGCGCTTGTGCTGTAGAGCCGTTGATTTGTGAGCATGAAGGGTCTGTGTTTAGGTGTGTTCTTGAGTCAGCTAGTGGTAATGTTGATTCGTTGGAGGGTTCCTTCGATTTTCCTTTTGATTTTGGAACCCAGATGGTTTCTTTTATGGGGGTGGGTTCCTGAAAATCTTGTTTGCTCTTGTTTTGTCGGCAATGTGCTTCTTGATGTCCTTTCTTGTTATAGCTTAGACAGTAGGGACGAAGCTCGTCAAATAGGATAGTTTGCCGAAAACCTTTCTCTCCCCGTCCTATCCATATTCTCTGAGGGAGTTTCCTTAGTAAATCTATTTCCACACAGACACGAGCTACACTTGGGCGGTTGAGGGAGCATGTTGTTTCATCAAGCTTCAATGGTTTGCCTACAGCAGAGGCGAGTGAAAATAAGATATGTTTGTTGAAAATGTGGATTGGGAGTGATGGGAAGGATATCCAAGAATGGATAATTGTTGGTTCTTCATCAACTTTGAAGTTAGTGGTCCATTTGAATACCCTCATAGGGACACCTTTGAGGTTCCAGAGACCTTTCATCCATGGATGATCAAAATCTTCTTCCTTTTTGAGCCGGATAAGGATATGAAGTGAGTCGATCCAGCCGATGTTGAAGTCCCCTTTTAAACTAATTGTGTGGAAATCTTTTCGGATAATAGTCATTTCTGGCTTACCGTGTGAGAATTTGCCCACTAAGGTATGATTGAATGGAGCTGCAAGGGTCTCAACTTCTATTTGGGATAATATCAGAGCAGGTTCACCTTTATGGTTGCTGAGCTTTTTGATTGGAAGATTATGTGTTGAGGATGGGGTGGAAGAGAAGAGGGAGGCATGAGATTTGGGTTTTTCTGTGTGTTGGGCAGTGGGATCTGATGCTTTCGGCTGGGATTCTGCCGCTGCCATGTTTCTTGTCTTCAATTAGGGCAACGAGAGGATATTAGCTAGAGAGAGAATTTTTTGAAATTTAAACATCTCCTAACTAAGAGAATTTTTTATTTCAAAATGAAAAACAAAAAAAAATAAAGATAATAAAAACACAAACATTCTAAATCTTAACAATTTAAGATTTTATCATAGAAATTTATCAAATAAGTAAATTATATATTTATATATAATGTGATACACTAGAAAAGGGGGGTGTGGGGGAGCCCCTTGAATTTTTCTTGGCAAATAATATTGATATAGTATTAATTCATGAAAACAAAATAGCAAATTGGTTTTATTTCATATAGAAAACCTTTAGAGAAGAACATGAAAAACAGAGGTTTATATTCCATCAATTTCAATCAAAGTTTGTCAAAAAAAATTGACTGAAAAAACTATGAATATTAAGTGTTCTTTGACTTACACTTTAAGTATCAATAATGTCATTTTTTTATTATTTGTCTCTTATAGAATGGATAAAATTACCTTCTGAGTTAATAACTTTGAGTTATTAATTTGTTTGGGTATCAAATTGATAAAAAAAAAAAATATTTGTTTGAGAAATAAATTATGGGTCAAACTTCAATTAGAAAAGCAAGAATTTGCACCACTTGAAAATTAAATGTTGAAATACACCTTGATCAATGGGTCTTGGAAGTTTATAGAAGTATTGAAACTTCAAATTAAGATAGTGCCAAAGCTATAATATTCCTCCAACATCATCTCTTGATGAAGGATTGAAATAGGAATATCTTTCTGCTAAAATTCACTTGAGCTTTGGATAAATCTAAATTACTATTAAAAAAATCTCAAGTCTCCTAACCAATTGTACTACTCCATTCCTTTAAAGTAATGCATTTATGGTCCAAATTTTTATAATGGTCGTGGACATGCTCATATAGGAGGTCATTAGGCTTGTTTCGGTCGTGCAACAAAACATTTTATTAAACATTAACAATTATTGTTTTGAAAAAGAGAACAAAGGTGTAGACAGAAATTTTATTGATGATGATCAAGAAGCTGATATGTCACACCTTGATGTTACTGATTTCTTTAAGCACCTTGAAGGTGAATAATATTTAAAATGTCCTAGCACCTTGATGGTGCATAATATTATGTCAAATACCCCGATTAAATCTTCATTTGAATTTTGTTATGTTTGCATATTTATGAAGGTTATATTATAATCTTTATGCTTTATGCATCTTTTTTATTCTATTTTAAATTTTTATATGAATACCAAGTATTTGGGACCAAGTAATGATGGTGATCACATTTGTCTCATTCATAGTGTACTATCCACACTATACTAAGAGAATAAAGAGTATTTTTCTCATTTGAATACGGAAAGAAAAAAAAAAACAAGTGCCAATATGATAAGTAGTTGTGTCCAATTGATTGACAGTTCTAGAAAAGTTACTATATTTCTCCCTAAAGAAACTAAATTTGTTATAAATAATGCACTAGATTTGTCAAGTTTTAAAGATATCCACATAAATGGATATAATATATGAGACAATGAATGAGACAAATGATGAATATTTATTAATTACGAAACCATTTTTGGAAGGAAATGTGTATTGAAACCCTTGCTTCTTTTTATTCTAGTTTATATCATTCAACAATAAATGCGGTTGAATATCATCACCATGTAGACCAGAAGTCTACTAAGACCAAAAGTCTACTAATCAAAATGAATTTATATTTCGGCATGATCGCCTTTGGCATCCAGGTTCTATAATGATTAGGCGAATTATTGAAAATTCACCTGGTCATTCATGGAAAATTAAAAGGTTTTTTTTTCTTAATGGAGGGTTTGGTAGACCCCCTACCTGTTTATTCAAAATAGAGATTACAACAAAGGCTACTAGAAAGTCTTTATCTTAAAGAATGGTGGAGACAAATCCACTTCGAACAAGATATACATTATGAAAGGCGTAGATAAGGATTATTGTTGCTATTTAACATACATGAAGGTAAGGCAGAAAATTCAGTAAAGCAACTATCGCTCTTTAAAATGCAACCGAGATTTGCCAGATAATCTGCCACCTGGTTAGCTTCTCTATAAATGTGAACAATCTGAAAGGAACCTTTAGAAAGAAGCCGAATCTCCCTTATTAATATATGAATTTCAAAGGAGTAGAAATATCTTGATTGATCATATCCACAACTACCTTTGAATTGGATTGTATCTCAACACTCAACCATTGAAAATTAACACGAAGTTTCAAATCAAAAGGTTTTAAGATCTCATGAATTCTTATGTGTTACTTACTCCCAAGGAAAACTAATAATTAGACCATCGCCAACAAAAGTATTAACTGAATCTCCTACAATTTTTTTCACATAATTCAAAATGATACTTGTGGTCTGTATATCCACCAAGTTCACCATTTAGATACTTTAATGGTGCTAAATGATGCATCAACAAGATAATCACATGTATACTTTTTCTTTATCTTTTTTTTTATCCAATCACAACCTAGCGTTTTCAAGATTACTTGTTCAAATCATAAAATTGAGAGCACAATTTCCAAACTAACCAATGAAGAAAATTCATCTATTTAATGCAGTTGAATATTCATCAAAAGCATCGATTAGAAATATTGCATGTCAATTGAAATCAATGTTGAACATCCTATAGCTTATGTTCACATACAAATTGGTCTAGCTAAATCATTTATCAAAAGATTGCATTTAATTGCAAGACCACTTACTTATGAGGTCTAACCTTCCTTTATCTACTTGGGATCATGGTAAATTACATGCGACAACATTAGTAAGAATTAAAACAACTTATCATATCTCCCAGCGGTTAACATTTTGTTATGAGACCAATATTTCTCATTTACAAATTTTTAGGTGTGGCTTACGTTCCTATTACACTGCCTCATTGTACTCAAATAGGTCCCTAAACAAGATTAGAATATATGTTGGGTATGACTCACCTTCTATTATTAAATGTGTTGAACATCAATTAATAGGTGATATATTTATTCAAAGATTTTGCATATTGTCATTTTGATGAATCACAATTCTCGACATTAGGCTAACGAAGAGATCAAATGAAAAAGGAAATCACTTGAAAAGTTATTGGATTTCATAGATCCTCGTTCAAGAAAATGTAAACTAGAATTTCAAAAAATATAAACTTGTAAAATATTGCAAATTAATTATTGGATGCATTTAGTGACTCAATGGAGTTACTAAATCTTATATTCCTACATAAAATATTCTGATTAAAACGAATGTCCCAAAAGATAAATTACAAGTGTTAATGACATTAAAGCATGCCTAAAGCATAGTAGACCTCTCGGTTCTAAAGATACAAATCCTCTAAATAAAAGAAGATAGCATAAAATTGATAAAGTCCAACTAACAAAATTCAACTTCCTAAAGATGTTTCTCCTATCGAGCTAGCTCTTAATGAGCATACTCTTGAAGAGAACGAAATTATAGAAAATTTAGTAAATCTTGTCACTATATAGGAAAAAAGATGGAAATAAAAAGAAATAATTGTTGATAATGTATTTTTATACAGTTTAGCACTTGATATTATGGAAGAACACGAGAATTGCCAGCGATAATAAGTTGATGAATTTCGATATAGAAAAGATTGGCCAAAATGCAAAGATGTCATCAAATTTGAATTGGATTCATTGGCTAAAAAAACAGTTTTGGACATATAGTCTGAACACTAGAAGGTGTAAAACTAACGGGATATGAATTGGTATTTGTGAGGAAAATATGAGAAAAATGAAATCGTAAGATATAAAGAAAGACTTGTAGCCCAAGGAATGTTACAAAGATCAAAACTTGATTATGATAAAATGTATTTATCGGGAAATAAGCTCATTGGATAATGATATAATAGGACACATTAGATTACGATATACACATAAAATTTTTTTAATGATTTAGCAAGCATATCAAGTGCTACAATTTTTTTAATGATTTAGAATGCATATCAAGTGCTAGAGAAATTTATTCTATTAAATTGCAGAAGTCTTTGTATGGGCTCAAGTAATCTCGAAAGTATGTGGTATAAGCATTTTAGTGACTATTTAATTAAGGAGGGATATGATGATGACTCACTATGTCCATGTTTTTCATAAAAAGATTAGGTCAAATTTTGGTATTTAGAAATTATTGCAGTATATACTGATTACCAAAATTTGATTGAAACTCTTGAAGAGCTCCAAAAGGTTGTTGAACTTTTTGAAGAAAGAATTTGTGATCAAAGATTTGGAAAAACTAGATGTTTTGTTGGTTTGCAAATTGAACACTTAAAAGGTAAAATCTTTATCTATCAAGCTACGTATACAAAGAAGCTATTGGAGCAATTTTATATGAATAAGGAGCATCTATTAGTTTAGTCACTTAATCCTTCTATGGATTTTTTTAGACTAAGAGAAAAAGATGAAGAGATTCATAATCCTTATGTATCTTGCTAAATGCACAAGACTTGATGTATCATTTTTTGTGAATTTATTAGCAAGATTCAGTTCCTCTCCTACAAGGCCCTAATGGAAAGGTATAAAACATATATATCCCTATCTCTAAGGAATAATTAATCTTCACTTATGTCGGGTATATATTTATCTAACCTACACAAAATATGGTCTTAGACGGAATATTTATTTACATGTGATGGTTTATTTCATTGAAATCTATGAGACAATCAATAGTTGTCACGTCTTCAAATCATGCTAAAATAATATAGCAATTCATAAGGCCAGTCGAAAATGTGTTTGGCTAATATCAATGTTCCATTATATTAGTAAGAATTGTGGATTATCTCCAAACAAAGAAAATCCTCCATTTATATTGTATATATGTGGTAATATGCAAGCTGAATAACTTAATTAAAACTGGATATATTAAAGGAAATACTATCACAAAACACATTTCATCAAAACTCTTTGCTCATAATTTACAAAACAGAATAGTGAAATTGATGTGCGATAAATTCAATCAAATTATAATTTGGCAAATTTATTTACCAAGACATTTCCGACAACATTTCCGACAACAATATTTGAGAAATTCGTGAAAAATATTAGAATGCATTGGTTATTAGATTCCAAATGATATTTGAATCAAGAAGAGAAAAATACACAAATGACAAGGGGTTCCCCCTCTTTTTCTCTGGGAAATTCCTCGAAATGATCATTTTTGGATAAGTTACACAAAAAAGTCCATGTTTTTTACTTTAACAAAATAAGTCCACTTTTCCATGTTCTTTTACCCAATTCCCCTTTCAATTCCTACTTAACCCCCCTCCATTGTTAAACAACTCATACGTTTATTACTAACAATCCCTACTTTTAAAAAACTAACAACTCATACATTTATATATCAGCAAATTGTTTTTTATAACACCTTTTAATAGGGATATAGTTGTCCAAAAATTAGTCTCTTGGATTCTTTTTTAAAAAAAAAAACTTATAACTACTGCCAAAAATTAAAATGATTTAAACAAATGACACTTTTATGAAATTGCAACTTTTATTCTAATGGGTGTTTTTTGCACCTTGTAAGGTTTTGACAAGGTATATTTTTGTGTAGTAATAGACATCCAAGGAGAATGTTATTGAATAATGGATGTATGTTATTATTGAACTAAATATTAAACGAGATTACAACTGTTTTTTAGCAATCCCCGCGTACAACTCCCATATATATATATATATATTATGGAAACCATTATAACTATTAGTGGTGGTTCATAAATAAAATTTATTAATGATTACCATTAATATGATTAATTAATTACTAGCACTAATAAGATTTATGGATAACTGTCATTAATGGTTATTTATGAAGGTTCATCTTCTTATACCTAAAAATAAGAGGTTCTCCTACTTCAATGTAACAAAAAAAAAATTTGAGAGAATATGAGAATTCTTTGAATTGATCAACAAAAAAGAATAATTGTGGAAACCTTTACAACTATTAGTGGTGTAGTAATCCATAGTTCACTTTTTGTCTTCTGTAGCTTATAAAAAAAAGAAAAGGCAAACTTTGTTATCCCATTTTCTCAGTATTAAGTGAATTTTTTTTATTATAGAAAGTCTAAAAAAAGTAAAAGAATGCACTTGATGGAGAGTTATTGTTGTGTAAAAAGTAAAATAAAATTGTGTCTTCTTCTGTAGTAAGTAGAAATTTCATATCTAATGAAGATAAAAAAATAAAAATATAAAATGTAAAAGTATTCAAAAAAAAAAAACTGCTCAAACCAAACCAATCTTAATGGTTTGGTATTGGTTTAAGTTTGTCCAAATCAAAATATTTGGTTCAGTTTGAAAAATAGGAAAATTCGAACCAATTCAAACCGTGAACACCCCTAATTGGTAGAGTTCAAAACCGTTATTATAACTATAAATCTAGACCTATATAAGGAGAAAACGCATTATTTGACAAGTGGTGTTATAAATGTTGATTATGCAAAATCTTGTGATAATCTTTCAAATCCATTGACTAAGGTTTAACAAGAGAAAAAGTCTAGAGCATATCAAGAATGATGGAATTGAAGCCCATAAATTCAAAAGTCATATATGAGGACACCCAATCTGGGGACTAAAGATCCTATAATCAAGTTCATGGGAAGGAAAAATGATTCACATGATGACTTGTTAATGAGAAATGCACTATTTTAGTTTTAATATTTCATCCCTATGGTGTGAGTGCATTTATCTTGTAACAGTTTGTGGAAGTTAAGTTTTAACTCTTAATTATAATTTGTAAGTCTTTTTGATGGGTGTTAGAGTTACTAGTGTATTAATTTATTTAATTTAATGAGGGAAGTCTTATTACACCTATATATATATATATATATATATATATATATATATATATGAAACATTCTTGATTCATTAAAGATCGATGGGTTTTTTGGTTAAGAAAAAGAATTTCTATCTTTTCATTTATACAAAGTGAAAGAGTTAGTTAATTGAAGAAGGTATTCTTATGGTAAAACGTTATGCTCAATATCTTGTCTAAATATTATTGAATTATACAATGTGGTCGGACTATTGAATGTTGAAAGGGACAAGTCAAATGTGTTACAAATGGACTAATGAGAATATTTTACTATAGTGAACTTGAATATTTTTAAAGAGAGCAAGATATCCATGCCTCAACCCAAAGTTTTTCTTCAAAAACTATTTATTAAAATTTTAATATCACCGACAAGTAGAAACCACCTTTTAAAATTAGTATATTATAAAAATTTGAGATTGAATGGTTGATTTCATGTAGGTGTTCATAAATATGATGATTTGGACAATAGCTTTTTAGATTTTAAAAACTGGAAAATGGCTGAAATTATTTGGCACCAGGTAAGGTCAAATGACTTAATTTTTTAAAAAAAAAATTGAATTTTTGTTTAGAAAATAGAAAATAAGGGCAATTTTTTTTAGTGCCAAAATAGATAGAGTGGTTTTAAAATTTGACCATACTTGCACAAATTCTAGATAAGAGAGTATTGTTTTGGACACTTTTATCCTTGGAGTAGGTGAGACTGAATAAAACAACTCATACATAAATCTAATATATAAGTTATTTTTATAGTGTTATGGGTTGTTGGTATTGTATTGCGAGTTGTTGATTTAAGAGAATGTTTAAACACACATAGACTCAACTTTGCAACAAAACCAGAGAGATAATCTTGAACATAAATACTTCAAAATGTTATCTCATAAGCGAAGAATTATCGGCGAAGAAGAGACTAAAAGAATACAGACACCTCACGTTTATCTTTCTTCACCACTTAATAAATCTTATTCAATTCTTTCAAAAATAAAAAAATCACATCTTTCTATTCAAATCCGTGTAAAGATTGAATCTTTACGGAGGTAAGGTTCGTGTTTATCTTTAAATATGAATGAGTATCTTTATTTTTGTGTTTTGAGAAATATTATTAAAAAAAAAATCACATCTTTCTGCTTTGTGTAAAGATTAAATCTTTATTTAGGAAAGGTTGTTTTCATCTTAAAAAATGAATAGATATCTTTATTTTTGCATTTTGAGATATATTGTGAAAAAAATCACATCTTTCTGCTTAAATCCATGCAAAGATTGAATCTTTATGCAGGAAATGTTCGTTTTCATCTAAAAAATTTAATGCATATATTTATTTTTATGTTTTGAGATATATTATAAAAAAAGCAACATCTTTTTGCTCAAATCCGTGCAAAGATTGAATCCTTATTGAAGACTGGTTCATTTTCATGTTAAAAAATAAATGGATATCTTTATTTTTGTATTTTGAGATATATTATGATAGTAAGGTGTAAAAGGTTTCATTTTTTTTTTTCTTGGCTGTATAGGCCTCCAAATCTTTCATAACTATTACAAGTTGTTTTTGTAACTGTTACTGATTGTTTGATGTAATTGTTATGGGTTCTTTTCTAACTGTCACGGGTTGTATTTATAACTACTACGGGTTGTGTTTCTTCTTATAATTATGTGTAGTTTTTGTAACTGTTATGGATTGTATTTCTAATTATTTTGGGTTGCTTTGTTGATTTACGGGTTGATGTTTGTTCAATTATGGGCATGAGTTGCATTTGGTTGGTGAACTTACTAAACTTATTGATCAAAAGGTTTGGATGGCTGCTAAACACATGGATGCTGTGTGTGGACGACATAATCATTTTATGCATGAATATTGACAGTTTATGTTGTTATTTTCATTTAACACTATTAGTGATTTTATTGAGGTATATATTCAGTATGTTAATGGAGTCGTGGAGTTTTACATGAGTTTCTACTTATACTTCGGTGAAACAAGTACATTAGAAAATCAACCCTTAACAGGGAAAAACAACAAAGAACATATAACCCACAACAGTTAAAAAACAACAAATAACAATTATAGCAACAATTACAAAAACGAGGTTAGTATGTTGAACCCGACCTATTTTAAACAAATCGTAACAAAAAAAGAACAACCAGTAACTGAAAAGAAACAGCCCATATGGAAAAAACAAAATCTTATACGGTTTACAATTGCATGAGAATGCCTATAGAATCAACAAAACTAAACTAAAAGAACAGTCCATAAAGGTTCTACATAACTCGTGATCTCTTCCAAACAACCCTTGGCAATTACAAATAACTCCAACATAATCAACCAGTAACAAATAAAAAAAACTAATAACTCCAGGATAAACAACCCCTGACAATCTCTATGACAAACTTTCAATCTTATAGAGTATTTTATAATGAGATGGAATGAATTAACAAAACAAAACACATACAATTCACTCAATCAAGACTTTTATCCACCCAGACATTTTTCTATTTGGGCATCGCCTTTTTGTGTGGCATTGTTGTTTACATATTGAGCATGTTTTGGAATATCTAATTGCATCTTGGAGTTTATCGAATGCCAACAAATAATATTTGATGCTAAGGAAAAATAACCCTTACATGTCATGCCTAAAAACAACCCATAACAATTATAAACACAACCCGGTATTCCACAAAACAACTCATAACAGTTAGAAATACAATCCATAATGGTTACAAAAACTACTCAAGAGTTACAAAAACAACTCATAGCAGTTACAAATATAACCCGTGATAGTTAAAAAGAACTCATAACTGTTACATCAAACAATGCATATTAATTACGAAAACAACTGGTACTCCACAAAAACAACCGTAACCGTTACAAAGGATTTGTATTAAAACAATACTTTCCTCCATAAAAATTTAATCTTCACACAAATTTCAGTAGAAAGATGTGATTTTTTTATAATATATCTCAAAACACAAAAATAAATATACTCATTCATTTTTTAAGATGAAAACAAATATTTTCTCCATAAATATTCAATCTATGCATAGATTTAAACACAAAGATATGATTTTTGTTATAATATATCTCAAAATAAAAAAATAAATATACCTATCGATTTTTATAAATCTTCAATCTCTCAATGGATTTAAGCAGAAAATGTGAATTTTTTTGCCAATCTTGCAAAAGAGGATGGATTCATGCATGGGTTGTTCATCATGGTTGGGAGTTTTTGATCAAAGCATTTGACCGAAATTTTTAAGAGAGTTTTCTTTTAATTAGTAGAAGGGATTCAAGTAAAAATTGATTATATTTTCAAAAAATTATAAACGTGATCATATTTTAAATTGCCTATCAAAAGTGAGCTTCTGTGTAGTGTGATTTTCACTGGAAAATAAGTAGCATTGTTTTCAGGAATCCAACCCAGTTGAGATTGGGCTATCGTTTGCTATTCAGTTCTTCTTTCCCGCACTTCATCCACTCTTCTTCGCTTCTGCCATCTCCTTTCCTCTCCTCTCCTGCGGCTTCTTTTTTTAATTCTTTTCTTCCACCCAACATGAAATTCTTTCTTCTATTCTTTTCAAAATTAGTAATTAGTTCCGATTGAGCCCGTCCCAGCAACAGCCCCAGCCCCTTTTCTCAGATTCTCTTTCTGTTATTAAAGCTTTTTCTCCTTTAAAATTTTGCCAAGCGATGGTGTTGGACATGCATGGCATTGGTGGGTTTCTTGCTTTTGCATGTTTGTTGTTCAGATCCAAATACCAGACCGAAACCTCCTTAAAAAACATCAGTGCCTTACTGACTTCCTATTTCTAAGTTACATTGCTTTCTTAGTCTTGATCCACTAAGCTTTCGTTCGTTTCTTTCCCGATCAAGTATGGAAAAGAAAAGATAGGATTGATAATCTCGTAGTTTTTGCTATGGAGAGGATTGTGCAGTCTACAATAAAAATTTTCACTTCTCCAGTTTAAAAGTTATAAAAAAATAACCTCTTTTCAGTTTTAATTTTAAAATTTTTGAGTTGTTATCCAATAATTCTCAGTGAGCACTATCTCAAGACTCCAAAACTATGATTAGGCAACAAGAAGGTGAAGCATTGCAACTGCTATAACATATACTGCTTGGGAAAACATCATCAAAAACCAATTTCAAGTAAGAATATACAACGTAGAATGTGATGGACTGACTATAATATACAAGTAAAGGGTAAGTATACAATGGTCAATTCATGACTATAGATTTTGTAAGGCATGCACTGTACAATTTCATATCCACTAATTGAGATTGCGCTCTCTAGTTTCCAACCAAAAGAATTTTTAATGGAGGATACCATTGAGCAAGGAGCATCAATAGCCAAGTCTTTTGTAAAGGTCTTGAAGGGCAATATACAAGGGTTCAGCAGCCTTAGGTCTATCAACTGTTCCAAGAAGGATATCACCTGTAGTAAGATAAGGATCACCATAGAAGCGTAGATTTGCATCCATTCTAGTAGCCACAATGTTCCCTTCAAGAGAAACCCCAACAAATGCACCTGAGACGTATACATGCAATAACATTAGAAAACCCGTTGTCTTTGCTTGTTCTACACCAAAGCAACGCAAATGGACAATGAGTGTGCAGAAAACTAACTCAAATAGGTCCACTCCAACCATAATTTTGACTTATCAACCGAAGAAAAGTTGTTGACTGAACCAAACTCAACCCTAACATGTCAGTTTCATAGGGATCATTGGTACATTTTCAAAAATTAAACCTTGACTCCATTTAGACCATTCTACAATAACATAGAATCTCATTAATGGGTGTGTCAACTTCAAGATTTCAACAAGGTTTATGAGCTCCTGTGCACTTTTTTACAAGCATAAAGCTCAACTACTCCCCGTCAAACAAAAGGGATTAAGAAATGAAACATGTAACTTATTAATGATCATAGATTCACAGAAAAAATGTCAAGCCAAACATGAACAATAAATGACTGAGGAAATTGCACTCTGTTTTAAATAAATAAATAGCATACAAGAAAAATAAAAATAATACAGAAGTTCAAAAAAACAAAAAAAAAATAATAGCAGCAGTTACAACTGGAAAGAATAGAGGAAGCAACGGCAGTCAACAAAACCATACTCATGACAAATCAAAAATCAACAGAATCCTCCACAAAACAGTCCAATATGGTACTCTACATTCATACGATACCAATAGCTTCAAACTTATATACAACTAAGGTCATAGTTGTTCCTCCACCCATCACAACCAGCCAAATTAGAATAAACATATCATTAGCATTCCAAAGCTAGTTCAGGAAACAAGCTGAGAAAGCCTGCAGATTCCAGGCTTAAAAGTTCAGACAACAACAGCTTGACTACCAGGTTATTGATCCCAAACCAGCCTCTAAAAAATATTCTACTGCACCTTTGGTCACTTAATCACATCAATGCCTGTTATTAAGTTCTCCTTTGCAGCATTGGAATATTTTGAATATCAAAAAATAAAAATCCAGCACAAACATTTTATATACACTGACATGAAATAACTACATAATTTGTTTATGGTAATTGAACGAAGAATACAAATGAAAGAAAGGCCGTCAAAGTTTCCACTAACTTCTTATAATTAAGCATATCTTGCCATCCATCTCGGTCAGCAATTACTCCCTTTATTTTAACTCTTAGATTGCCTAATAAATATCAAAATGACTTAGTCTAAAGCTTGGGGACACAAACACAACTTGATGCAGGGTATGTCACCTATGTTTTGTGTATTCTAGTAACCTAATCAATGCAAACTCCCCGTTACTACAAAGTTAATTACAGAGATATATGCCCATATTTTCAACAATAAGTATTGGATGGATATAACAGAATACAATTAGGTATATTACCCTTACTGCAGCTGTAAGTATAGCACATGCCAGAGCCTCTATCTCCAGCCCGCAGATCAGCCTCCAAAACTCTCCCAACTGGCCCTGCTGCTGCACTGCAACCAGCACCAAGAGAAAAGTGCATCCTACTACAAAATGTTTTAACAGCTCTGGAATCATGTAGCACAATTATGAAGTCCATAAGTTCACCACCAACCTGCCATTTAGATATCATCAATCATCAATTAAATATAAGAAACTTCGAAGGTATGAAGTGCAAAAACTGTAAATAAAGATTGTTTTAACAACTTTTAGAAGCCACGCAACACAAAGATGTATTTCAAAGTTCATACTGGACCAGCGAATTCAGAGGGAAATCAAAGTTAATAATTCATGCTAAAGATGCAACAATTGTTTGTCATATCCAGTGGAAAAGGTTGCCTAACCTGAAAAATGATAATAAAAATACAACTGCTTACCTGGGCACCCCAACCCAAACCAACAGAAAGTATAGCTGATGGTGCCGACCATGATCCATCTGATCTTCGAGAAACAACCAAGCCTGTCCCAATTTTGTAAGCAAGTAGCATCCCACCTTTAGCAACTGTCAAAATTGCCAAACCTTTGGCCCCTTTCAGAACTGCCTCAGGAATAGACTTCTCAGGGTTCAAACGAGCAACCTGTTGCAAACTAATTTTCTTGAGAAACCGAAATTTAAATGCAATTATCCTATCAAGATAAAGATTCCCATATTCATGTGGACACTACAGATTACGCCTTCATTAAAATGTACTAAAATTGATGACAAGACATCTGCTATGATAGCCGAGCCAAATATAAAGAGATATCCTGACAGTAATGCAACATAAATTTAAATGCAGCCATTCTGTCAAGATGAAGATTAGCATATCAATGTGCAACACTATAGATTATTCCCCAATTAAATTGCATTGAAATTTATGAAAAGACAGCTGCAATGATATTAAAACCAAATATAAAGCAATAACCTGACAGTAACTCCTTAATGTATTGGCAGCTTTGTAAATCTCATGCTCCATGGACAAGCCCACTGGAAGATTCAACCAACCTCTCATACAAGTCCAATCCATCACATCATGCTTTGCAACCTGCGCAGCATTGCTGATCGTATTAATAAGCACACTTTGCAAAGGATCAAGCCTGTCATAGCAGGTGTCGCACACCCTCTGTGGGTTTCTCTCCCGAAATTTAACAGGTAACAAACACCTCCCTTGCGAGCATGTCCTACAAAAGATGCCTCCGCAGAACCGACAATGATGTCTTCCTCGGGTTAGGGCAGAAAATGGAGCATTGCATTGCATGCAAAGTTTAGTTGAACTATCTGGGAGCCATTCTGGAGGTTCAGCTTCCAATACATCTTTGTAAGCACTGTAGTTAAATGCAGTTGACTCAAGAAGTGGTGGAGCACTTGGAATGTAAACTGAGGAGTGTAAAAATGTATCCCCATTCTTTGCGGATTTCAGAAATGAAGCATTTGAATCAGAGAATAGCAGTTCCCCACCTGCAGTCACACTTTTATTTCTCCCAGTCAAAATAGCAAATATTCCACTTAAAACATTTCTCAAGTTCACTTCAGGAGGACCATTCTGGGGAAAAATCCTGTAATGATCATCACCAGAGTCATATCCTCCGTCCATGTAGTCCTCATGCTCGTGTGGGAACTGATAGAGATTACCCTGTTTCAAGGAACTTCCACTAGAAGAATGATTGCTTTGATTTTCAGGTTCAGCCCAATGGGAATCATCAAAATCATCAACATAATTAAACTTTTTGCCCTCCTTTTCTAACTTAGAAAGTGAAGAATATGAAGCTTTTCCTTCTGGCATAGCCATAATTGACTAAGGTGCATGTAGCTGAAGATATTGAAGTCAACAATGTATTTTGCTGCCATACAGAACAAAAATGTAGTTAAAACCCTTAAAAGAATATAAATCAGCACACAAGAGACACATTTATATCATCTACTTTACACTCGCAACAAGAAGGAACAAACTTAACACAGAAATGAGCTTCTCGTAAACTAAATCCCCCCGCCAACCCCTCCCAAAAAATTAAGTACAAAATATTTCCATTTGAAGTCGGGATGAACAAATACCTGGGAAAAAAAACCATAGTAAAGAACAGAACTTTAATATCGAAAACACATTTCAGAGAAGAAAAAAATAGCCTGAAACCTAATTTATAAAAGGCACCCAACAGCGTTAGACCATAAGCAAATTACTATTTTCTTCTTCCGGTTCAATTAACTTGCTAATATCAGAGATAACATGTCCAGGCAATTAAAATAAAATTGAGTCAAGAAATTAATCAGGAATCTAGCAGAAAAAAAAACATATATTTTTTAAAAAATAGGATTTTCTTACAACCCGTTAATTGGAATACAAATTAGAGTTCCCCAGCAGTTCCAAAATTTTTGGGATTCTATTCCTTACCATTCCCTGGGAACTATCGTAAGAGCGAAACGAGAAGAAAATTGTAAAGATCAGAATATCGGACGAGAAAACATAAATAACAGGAATCGTAGAAGCATAGGAACCGGGGGGGAAAAATCACATCTGAAAATTACCTATGTTTTCCGATTGCTTGGACCTTTAATTTCTGAGTCGATTGAAGAAGAGAAGCGCAGGACGAATTTAGATCGCGGGTCTAGGAAATGTAATTTCCAGTTTATAATTTATATATTTGGATATTTAAAGATAAATGAAATAATTATTATAATAAAATTTAATTTCTTGTGTCGCAAAGCACGTAACAAAAAGTATGACGGCACTACGGAAACTTGCAAAGTTCAATAGCATATCCTTTTAAAGGCTTTATTTTCAATGGGAGAGGATATGAATCTTAATGGGTTAGATTGTGGGTGATATTAGGTAAATTTATAATCCAATTATTAAAAATAAATTTTAATCTTAATCTATTTAAGATATCCATCTTCAATTCTAATCTTAACAGTCTTTTGGGTCAATAAGTTTATAAGTTAATTCTCCATAATCTTTAAAAAGTATTTTTTAAAACATAAAACTATTAATTTTAATTTATTTTTGCATTCAAAGATATAGTTGAATGGTTCAAAAGTAAAGTTTATATTACATAGGTTATGAATTCAATTCGATCTTATTACAGATTCTAACATTTGATAATTTTGCACCTTGTAAAGAAAAAAAACTTACTTTTAATAAATTATTCGTACATAAAATAAAATTTTCACTTAGAAAATCATCTCTTAGCAAAACAAAGGAAAAAACTTTGACTCACCATTCATATTTGGAGGATCAAAAAAGTAATATTGGAGTTTGAAAATTATTGTTTATAAAAGGGAGAAAATAGAGATTAATAAATTAAAAAATCAATGAATGAACATATATTAATATAAATTGGCATTATATATGTATTGTAATATATTATATAGGTAATATGTTATATATAAAATTTATAATAAAAAGATAAAAGGGTTATATAGGTTGGATTCATGAGTTATAGTTTAAAATTATACAATCCATCATTCAACTCTAATCCTGTTGGATTCTAAATTCATAAATTCTAACCCTAATCCTCAACTTTTTTATTCAACCTTAATAATACCATTTAGGGGTGGATTTACTTCAAGTTCAACTCTAATCTATTGACATCACTAGCCGAATAGAGGGATAAAGAAGTAAATTTGTTTGATATAATTGGATGGGAAAATAAATGATAAATACTTTTATGTGTGACTATACAAGACAAGGGAAAAGAAATAAGTCTTATCAAATATATTACTATGTCCTTTAAAATAGAGAATAAATAATTTTTTTTACGTATCTCTATATATTTATATAAATAATAATATTTTGTAATTTCTTTCACACAATTAAGTTAATAAGTAATAAATTAATTCTCCCTTTAGTAGTAATTGAATGAATTATTTTGACTTAATTTAATTTTAATAAAAACTAGATGAAGATTTGGGAAATGCATAGCATTTATGTGATGATTTACATGCTAATTATTTGTTATAATTTATATTTATTTCTAATTATTAAAAATGTAATTGATATATAAATATATAAATATTAACATCAACATTAACGTAGTTTATTAAATTAAAAAAATTATTGTTTTTATTGATGAATCTCATATTTGTATAGTGAATTTTCCTATTAAACAATTTAAGAGGTTAAAATATTAACGATATTAAATATGAATCTAAATTACTTATTAAACATATTTATTTTTTAGGAATTCTTTATTTTATCAGGAGAAGTGTATTTTTAATTAAAAAATCAAATAGTTTTAAATTACATAGGTTATCCATCAAGAAATATTTATATATTGGGTTGAAATAAACAATTTTTATTTTATAATTCTTTTGTCTGGGAAATTTCTTTTACATTCATATCTTTCCTAATATATATTATATTTGATTTATATATTAACATGTTGTATTAAAATAATTTATCAAACCACCAATGCGCAGAAGTGTGCACATAATCCAATTGCAATGTAAAATCATTAAATATAAAATATGAAATATTTTTACATTTTCCAATATTTATTTAATTGAACATTGAGTAATCATAAAAATTTATGCGCAAATTTCAAAAGACTTCTTAAAAGTATATAATGATTGATAAAATGATCGCATAACGAAACATAAACTTCATCCAAATAAAGCAAAGTCCTCAGGTACTCCGCCAGGACTCTTCATCTCCTCAAACAACGAAACAGCCTCAGAACCAAGGCCATGCATTGCCATACCATCAATTAGAAAACTCCATGAGATAATGTACCTATCATCCGTGTCTCTGAATAAATACCTACCTTCAAAGCCCTCTCAACTCACCTCACTTGGCAAACATGTCAATTAAAACATTGCAAAGCTCCATGCTCTTTCGATCCATCCTCAATATAAATAGAACCTGATACATACCCAATTTCCCAGCTCCAATGCACCTATATCAGTACAAGCAGACATGTACAAAAATCTAGAAATCTGCATATCCACAAACAATTCTACAATATAATGGTATGTCAAGGCAGGAAGAGACTTCCACAATGGTGCCGTTTTCAAGTTGACTTACAAATTTATTTCGAATCCATTGTGATTTCCAAGAACTACCAGTACCAACAATCACACATCTCATACAATAATCTTGGCACTTTTTGTTCCAGTTCCTGCTCAAGCTCTGTGAGAGAAGGGGGAACCGGAAAAGTCACTTAAACCAATAAAGTTCTGAAAAAGGTAAAACAACCCCAACAGGAAATAATTGCAAAAGGATTAGAAAATTAATTACGTTACATAAACAACGAAAGAACATCAGTCAGCCCCAGGAAATCATTCAACTTTGAGTCAACATCAGTCAGCCCCAGGAAATCATTCAACTTTGAGTCTCAACTTCATATTGTGATTTTCCTGTTTAAATTCAAGCATCATCAAATTGTTCCTAAAACTTAGATCCATCCACATACAACAGAAATAGGGAAGGAACATTTTAAGGAAGGAAGCATAAAACTTAAACTGTTCACAACACATAAAGATTTCATTTTCAGGCCTTTATTTAGATAAAGTGTGTGTACAATATATATATATATATATATCTCCCTCATACGTTTCTTTGAAGCCATACTACCAAACTGAAAGGATATGAAGAATATTAAAAGTAAAAGATCAATCTTTATAATGATAAGATAAAAACAGGAGTGATTTCCATGAGCTCAAAGGGTGCCTAGATGAATTTGTAATCATTTATAAAGATGTGTAATAAAATTGTGGTAGCTTCAGACTAAAAAAAGAAAAGAAGAAAAGTACTGGAGATTAGAATAACAGAAATGTTTCTATCATCATTCCTTGCTATAGTAGTTGCATCAATAAACTCAAAGTTCATCAGACCATTTAGATTATACATAATTCTATAAAAAGATCACATATCAGAGATGTGGACACTTAGTTCTGGATGGAAGGAGTAATATTTGCATCCCGAGTTTTAGCTGATACTGCCTTTCTACTTGATTTTGTTCTCAAAAATTACATAGAGAGCACAGAGCAGATGAAACTGATTGGTAGACAATTCTTATTAGTGAAACTTGTAAAGGAAGTTGTTGCCTTGAATGGGTTTTGCACAATGAACATTACGCACATCGAACTAAAAGGTGGATAGTCGTAGCTGCCCATACGCACACCACACCACACCACCCCCACCACTGGCCTAACCAAGAAAAAAAAATTGAAATAATTAGTACTGTCCTATGCATTGTTCACTACCTTTACATTCTGAAAGCATCCATATCTTTCTGATTGCTCATAATCTGCTCCCGGTGCTCTCCCTTGCAACCTGTCAATTTTTCTAGTGACAACACATGAAACTTGAAAGATAACTGGTGTATAACACACATTCTTATATATATACACATTCTTATATATAGTAATAAATATTGTGATTGCAACTTGCAATTATTTACTAATATTTTATTCCCACTTGACTAGAGGAAGAGATTTTGAATTTGACTTCTTCTCTCATTTCCCTCCTCCACTATTCTACGATAAATACTCAAATCCAAATCATTTGCAAGATATGTTCCTCTTACTACAAAACTTTATATCTCTACAATTACATTATATCTGTCCATTCTTGACTTTATCATTAGAGAACCTTTAAGGAGAACCTTCCATAAAATAACACTTTCAAGCTTATTCTTTTTAATTCATCAAACAACTACAAAGCAAGGCTAAATAGTTCAACACACATATCAACCAACGAAATTACAAAAGTATCAAACTCAAGTCCCATCTTCAATATTTTACCATGAACCATCCCACAAGGCCATTTCTCATCCAACAAAATCACTGATTTAAGAACAAACAGAAATGTAAGCCCACAGTTGATTTGTCAGAGTAAGAATTTTCACTAGACCTTAATTGTTGCATTAAATGTAAATATTATAGGGGTATGGAAAAAATTGAAAATTTGCAAGGCAAACTCAATCTTATTCTGTAAAGAGGACGAAAAAATCATTTGGGTGGTAATCCTGCTATCCTGAAAGAAGCTTTGATGAATAAGTTGGGACTGGATTTGCTTTAGTTGCAATATGGTTTTGGAGTATGAATGAGAGATACAAAATGGGGTTCTGTTTCATTCAAAACTGGTGCTAGATCTTTTTGTTTCCCATCAAAATTTTGGGTACCTGGGCATAAACAAAGTGTTCTCTGAGAGATTTGTCGTTGGTGACTTTGGAGGGAAAAGCAGTTCTTGCTTGCCTGCTGGAAGAGAAGCACCCCTCATCTACTGGAGGGTTAAAAATTAAAAATAAATTTTAAAATAATAGAAAAGGATAATATTTGAAATTAAAAAGACAAAAGCTCAGTTGTTTTTCCTAAGAACTTGGATCCTTTATTCAAAAGTACATACTAGAGGAAGTAGAAGAAAACATCAAAGATCATGTACCCTAACATACTTTAAATTTGCTGCTGTATCTAAAATATATTTTAACCTAATCCTAATAGATGGGAGACTAAACTCATCATCAAATAACATTCTGCTTCGCCATGTCCATGCACAATGAACAGCAAAATCCTAGGAGAGTCAAAATAGATTATTATCAAACCACTCCTGTCATGTCATCTTCTTCCAGCCACCACTTAAGGCCCTATCATGTGTTCTGAGTCAATACCTTAGTCTTTCTGGACTTGTTTGTATTATGGGAGATTCAGAAACAGGAAGAAGCTGAGGAAAGAAAAGAGAAAAAAACTTGATCTGCTCCTCAAGGAGATAGACAGATCAATGCGCTGCTATTTATTTCTTGAACTCAAAAGGCGAAATCCCTCACCCTCAAGGCCCCCACAGCCTGGCCCAACAGAATGGTGGAGGAGGTAAATCATGGTGACTCAGCAGTCCTAAGGTTGGGAGGTCCAGTACTACGCTGTTACTTATTTCTTGACAAGAAACGGGGTGGTTTAATGATCTAAATCTTGAAGTATTTAAAGCTACAGGGACCAATCAAGGTGACTTTTCCTTGATCCCAACAGGTTGTTACGGGAACAAGGGAAACAAGGATAGAATTGAATAATAAAATGGAAGAAAGATGTTTCAAGTCATCCAAATTTATAAAAGGCCTTTTCTACATTATCAAAGGAGTATGATGCAAATGAAGAACTTGGGCAGTCTTGTTCAACATGACAAAGTAACCATAAATTAGGATAGTACAAACCATAGGTTGAGACTTTGTACGGTTTTACCCACAAATCTGCTGATGGTTTTGAAGACTTGTGCAAGCAGATAGGGAGGAAAAGGTTCATGCCATCAAGAACAGGGGTTCCTCATGTTGTTTGGCCTGTTGTAAGCTTGATAGACAGAATAGAAAATGTGTTATCATAAATTCTTTAGTTGAAGCATTATAACTGTGCAACAAGTACAGAGTCCATACCTACAAAATAAGAAGCTTCATTTCTGGTCCGATACATTCAACTCCAACATGGTGCTTCCCCCTGCAAAGGGTACAAAAGCTGAAAAAGCATTTTGGGCATTGTGCATTCATCTTCAATGCAAACTGCTTCACATCTTGGGTAGTAGGTAACATCACACATTGACTCTAGTGTCTTCTGTAATGTCATTGACTCCCAGCATTCAAATTCCTCCTCGCCACAGTAAACCTGGTGGAATCATGCCCCCCACATTCTGCTTCAGGACACTGAAGCTTACTCACTGAACCTTCCTTTACATGCATATCTGCAAATGTTTTCATGCATGTCCGGCAGAAGAAATGCTGACGTGGTAATCTAACAAACTCTGTGCCCGGTAATTTATAAGTGAAATAGAATATGGCTCTCGGTCAGCGTTATTTACACTTAGATGCTCAAGCTATTCTAAATGCAAAAATCTCTCTTATTCTCTTTTATACACAACATTTTCAGTCTAAAGAAAATGTTTCGAGATGCAACAAGAAGAAAATTTTCAAAAAAAGTCATATTTGCAAGATAAGAAAGACTTGCATGAGATGAGAAGGAGGTGGATAAAGTTTGGATGTAAGGCAGTGTAAAATCAAATTTATACAGTAATATGAACACATTAGCTCCAAAATATTTTGAAATACAATGATTATTCTGATTTCCATGACACATCACAGATACATCTGGTCTCTTTTCTACATTCATTGTCAAGCCAAAGCAATATAGATACCATGTTTCTAGTAACTGATTGGGGAAAGAGATTTTTAGGGTTTACTTTTCTCAAACCATTTAGGATTTTCTACCCCATATTATTAATGTATGTTATTCAAATCTACCCCATATTATTAATGCGTGTTATTCAACTATTATTTAGGGGTTGAGGGGAGGGGGGAATAACTTTGCAAATACAGTTCAAAAGATAGAGAGCTAAGAGATCAATGAATGAAAGACAAAAACAGACTCCTTGATGTCCATTATCTTGCCATAAGCAAGAAATGAGGCAAAGATGTGACATTCGACCACTTCTGCAGCTAATCCTCTACAAAGAAGGTATAAGACCGATCTTTAATGGAGATAGAAGCAAGTTAAAGGAGAGGCAACATGGAAAACTGAAGAATCTAATTCCAGGGCAAAAGTGAAGCACTAAACATAAGTTATCCTCCAAAACTTCAGAATTTCAGGAAAACCACAAAATCACATAAATGTAAAAAAGATGAATTACCAGAAAACTAGAGGAAACAGATGCAGCATACATGAAATTTCTTGGAGAAGCTCTCTTGACATTGTTCCTCATTGTAGCTCTTCATAAAAGGAATATCAACATCTGGGGAGAGACTTCCAGATATTGCATCTCCATAATCCTTTTGCACCATGAAAATCAAGAATAACTTCTAGATCAAAGCCAAGAAAATGAAGAGAAGAACTATGTAGCCACTCCACCCACTGGTATATAACCTCCTGGCTTGGTTGCTCATTCCAAATATCATCAAGCATGTGGCAAAGATTAGAAATTTTAGTAGTAAACATTCAGGTAAAAAAAAAGACAACTCACCATTTGCAGTTATTGATAGTGCAAGCATCAGTAGACCGAAAAAAATCAAAATGAACTCACCTATAAACTGTTGGATAATCAATAAAAAAAGCATCAAGTTACAATCAAAGGTATGCTGAAAAAAGAAGTGCAGTAAACTAAGTTTACCCCAGCAAAGGAAACTTCAAGTATGCCACTGCTAACGAGCACAGAAGGAATTTTCATTTTGAAAAATTAAAGTCAACCACTGTAAGATATTCCCCTGTAAGATTTCAAGCAACAGGATACCGGTAAAGAGGGGAATACAAAACTCAGAAAATTTAGAATAACAACTAACTCTAATAGCAATATGTACCTGCTAAGCATTTGACTAATGTTGGAAGGGGTCAACATGTGGAAGAAAAGTCAGAAATATCACTATCATAAAAACTAAATACTAGACTTGCACTCTAAAAACTTCAGAAAATCTTTGATGAGCGATTACAAAAACTTCAAGATTATTCTGCCATAGTATGTAGCATTTCAGCTGATCATAATAATCTGCGAAGATGCACGGAAAAAATGTTAAGAGAAAAACAGAAAAGCATGTTATTTATATTAGGAAGAAACAACAATTGATTTTCAGTATATGCCTCCTACAATTTCGTATCACCTGTTTCCTTCTTAATTGTTTCAAAGAATTTTGATAGCACATAAGTACTCCTCCTGTTTCATATTGTATGTCATTTAAGGTTCTTCACAAGAATTAAGAGTTAAAAAACACTGCATTTAGTGTACCCCATAGAAAGGCTACTAGCGGTCAGAATAGAAAGGAAAAAAAAAATAAAGGTAACAAATACTATTAAATTTCCTAGAACGACTTATACTTTAAAACAATTTTTTTAAGAGTAAAATGGCCTATTTTACTAAATAAAGGGAATAATAACTATGTAGCATTCCATGAAGTTCAAAATATGAAACCAAAGCAAGAGCACATAGACTAAATTTTGAAACTCATCTGAAAGAAAATCAGAAAACATAGATTTTGACATAACCTTTCATTTCTTGCCACCAGCATTGTAGTCTAAATAGCCTAATAAAACTGAATTCAATTGCAACCAAAGAGCAAAAAAAGAGATTTTCATACTTATCATATGCAAAGACCAAAATAAACACAGAATGTTTAGGTATGCTAGTATTTCATATTCAGGAAATAGCCAAACCAAGTTGAAAAAGTAATAACAAATAAGGTATCAAAATCTTACTGCAGTAACAGTTTGTTTGCAGAATATTCTCTTTCCCCTTCTACCTTCAAAGTAATTAACAACAATCAGTAAAGGCAATAAATCATACACAATCTAGTAGAATGTTAAAATACTAAAAACAGTGAATAAGGCTAAAAAAAAGAAGAAAGGAAAAGTCACAGTTGACAATGAAGAGGGCACAGAGATTTGTTTGAATCAAGTTCCATGTGTTGAAATTGTCTTATCCACAGAGTTAAAAGAAACAGCTATAATCATAAATAATTAATCTAAAGAAGGACTAAAGATCCAATGGGTGCTGGAGGGAGTACTGCATTGTTATAGAAGTTACAAGTGATTTTATTGGAAATAATTTATTGAAACAATACAGTAAGTGATTTTAATTTTAATTTGATGTTTACATCCTTGTAAATGAAAAAGTAATCGCACACATGCAAAAGAAATATAGAAGGCAAATAACAAAAGTAATGTAATTACAAGTTCAGGAATCCAGTCTGCTGCTTGCAAAGAGAGAGAGAGAGCTGGAGATGTATCCAACTTATGGCAGCAATAAACAGAGTCGGTTAACAGCATTTGCATTATAAAATTTTAACCAGCACTTCTTACCTTAATTAATAACATCCAAGTGCAGTTCTAGTATTCTTAATATGACGTCATCAGGAGTGACTCCTTTGGTCATCATGTCATATAAAAACGAAGCCTTATCCTTCTGTCCTTGTATTAGGAATCCTTGAATCAGAACACTGTATGTTACCTTCACAGAACGTGAATGACCGTCTCGAACCATCTCCTTGAATAGATCCCAAGCCTTCCTCTTATCCATCCTCTCACAAAACCTATCTATAACAGATGTATAAGTTACCTTACTAGGATTCAGGCCTCCCTGTGCCATCTTCTTGAACAAATAATAAGCCTCATCTACTCCACCCATTGAAAACAATACATTTAGATAGATTGTAAAAGCAACTAGGTCTGGAGTAACTCCAAACTTTTTCATTCTCGCTTACAAAATCAAGGCTTTTCTAAAATCTGACTGTTTAGCAAAACCACATACCATGATGCTATAAATTACAACATTGGGCATCACATTGCTCTTAAGCATGGGGGGTATAAGCTCCAAAGCTTTTGCTGGTTTTCCTGCTTTGCATAACCCATTAATTACTTTACCATAGCTAAAGATATTTGGAAGAATACCTGATTCTTTCGTAGTATTCAACACTAACACTGCTTTATCAAAAGAACCAATCTAAAAATAACCATTGATCAAGCTCCCATAATATGAAGCATAGGGAGCCAAATTGTCTCTGATCATCTCCTCCAGAAGTTCATGAGCATAATCCACAAGCCAGTGCTTGGCAAATCCACTTATTAGAACACTGTAAACATGAACATCATATTTATATCCACAACTTTGAAGCTCGATGAGTGTGTCCAATGCAACTTCTATCAGTCCACTTCTAAAAAGACCTCTTAAGAGTGAAGTGTAGCAAACAAGGGACGGCTCCATGCCACTGCTCTTCATGTCCTCAAATAAAGAATAACCTATGGAAATATTTCCATTTTCACAAAGTCCATCAATTAAAATGCTGTAGCTATAAACGTCTGGTAGAATCCCACAGCTCTTCATTTCTTTAAAAATCATTATAGCTTTAGAGAGTTTATGCTCTTTTAGAAATCCATACATGATAGGATTATAGCAGTATCTATTGAGGGGCAGGCCACCACATTTCAAACGTAGGATTATACCCCAGGCAATATCAGCATCTCCAACTCTGCAAAGTCCAAGAATGTATATACTGTTTGTTACAACTGACGGGCTGATCCCATTAATCTTCATTTCACCATACATTGCAGTGACTTGTTCCAGGTCCTCCTTTTCTTGCATTTTGCAGTAGAAGCCAATCATGATTGTGTATGTATAGACAGTTGGAGATGGTCCAAAACTCTTCATTTTTCTCAACAAAGCCAGAAGATAGTCCCTTTTATTTAGTTCCGCCAACTTTTTAAGCAAGAAATTGCAGGAACGGGAACCTGGTTGGAGTCCAATTGTCTTTGCCCGGTTAAACACCTCCACTGCATTTTCAACCAATGAATTGCAAGTATACACTTTAATAAGTACATAAACTATGAAAATTGATGTGTCCACATCAGTAGATAAGTCTAAAAAGGCTGGAAGCAATACAAACAAATCAAGCTTGACCTTTCGGTAATAGTTTGTGATATCTCCTAGCAAAGCATGCACTTCGTCATGCATTTTAGCAAATGCAAATATATGCACAAACATTTTAAAAGAATTAATTGAACAACCAAAACCAAACTTGTTCACAGCTTCTCCAAATCTGTCGTTTCTTGCTACTCTCCAATTCAAAGTCTTAAGCACCCTAACAACAACTGAAACTAATTCTAGACCTTTACAGTTATGCAACCTATTATTAGGAACAAAAGTTCCATTATTGCTGCTATTTGACCCCAAATCATAATCATCCAGCAAGAGAACTGAAAAAGAAGCACCCTTATAGCGTTTTCGGAAGCTGCTACCCTCAAAAACAGGAATTCTCAACAACCTATCTGTACCAGTAAGAAATTAACAGAATAAAAGAAGAAGAAAAAGATGCAATCTTGCATGGATAAAGTAGAATTATTTGACTAACATAAACATTTTAACAAGCACATAAAAATGCTCGTAGTCTGCCTAAGCTTTCATACACCTAATCCAAACTAACCAATAAGATGCAACCACAAAAAGGAAAGGAGAGGAAGAAAATGCGAACAACTTGACAAACAAAAATACCATGCAGTACAAATCATGAGAGAAAATTTCTGCAATTCTTTCTAATACAAGAAACTAAAGATTGCCTCAATATGTGACGCTGTATTTTGTTTTATTAGAGAATCTAACAAGCCCAGTTTCCTCGTGGAAGTGCCATTGCCAACTATATGGAGGAAAAGAGCAAGCCACCACCCTCGTACAATTCTCCAGAAGTTTAAATAATTCATGACAAACTTCGCAAGCATTTTAACAAACGCTTAAGATGCACGGAAAGTTTTGATAGTGTGCATACACCAAAAGCGCATCGCACTTAAAATCCCAACAAAAATCTACTTTACTCAAATAAGAAATATCCGAAAAACCACTACTCTGGCAAGTTATACATAAGTTGAACCACATAGAAACAAATCACCAACAAACCAGAACAAGTCTGCATGTGGTAATAATCACCCCGGAATATGCGCTAGCGAACAACCAGCCAATCCCTTTTACTGGCTGCCTTGCATGCGGGAAAACTGTTAACCAGTAAGCTAGAAAGTCACAGTCACCAGGGGAGAGAAAGAATCAGTAGGAAAGAACAGAAGAAGAATTTGAGTCCCGCACTCGGACCTGTTAGGATAATGCGAGATAACTTGAAACCCCGTATCCGCACAACGTTGAAAACTTATTCAACAAAATTTCCAAGGAATTCAGGAAATTAAACTATAATATTATATTTGAATCTATCAAAAAAAAAAAACCATTTTGTAGAAAATTTTTCAACAAAATGTTATTTCCTTGAAAATTTATCTACGAAAAGCTCTCTACCAAATGTTCTTCCTTGGAAAAATTTGTCTACAAATTTCTTGCTTAGTTGAAAGGTCCCCTTAGTATTTGTTGAAACCATTTGCAACAACATTTATGAAACCAAACTGCAGCAACATTTCTTCAGTAAGATCCTTGATTTAATCTTCTAAACAAAATAGTATACCCCAAGATGCCAAGATGTGAAGTCAAAAAAAATAATTATATGACAAGTAAATATAAGAACATTTTTTTAAGAGGATATCCTTGGATTTTCATATTTTAGCTACAACAAAAACTTGGACAAATAGGGAAGAATACCAGTAAAGCCCATAGGGTGCTGGAAGCTTTCCTGCAAGTGAAATTACTAAAAAATATAACTATTAAATAAAAAAAACAACAATAATAATAAAATAAATTGCAAACAGAAAAAGCGGAAAATTAGAAATTAAATGGAAGAAAAGGAAAAACAGAAGAAAAATTAGATGTAAGATGAATAACAGTAATCATCTCCATGAGTGTAGGATGGAACCTTGGGTTTGGATTTAGCTTTAACTGATAATTGTCATCTGATCGACCGGCTGGAGAAGAACCATGAGCAATAGCCATCACTGCACTGTCTTCCGAGATCGTGCGAAGTTTCAGCGTTGCTGCCACCACGATGCTTGTGCCACCAGAGTCCATACCGCGACCTTTCTGATCTTGTTGTCAGGAACTGCAGGAACGCAAATTAGGAAATCAGGTTTCTACTGTCGCCTGTGCACAAACACTGCTTGTTGAGGAAGAGGTGCCGTTGCAGAGGTGACAAATACTCGGGCTTGTTAAGAAAGGATGGTCCTTGGCCAACTTAGGCTTGGGAAAGCCGGGGCAAATGAAAAACGACAATAAAAATGAAAAATTAATACATTAAAATAATTAAATAATTCTAAAACTTTACACCAGTCTATTAATTAATTTCATTAAAAAAATTTAATATAATCCTAATATTTTGATTAGATATATTTGTTATAAAATTTTTCAACAAAATAACATTTATTAAAATATTTGTTGATTTTTTTACAACAAACTATTATTAGTTGTTGAAAATTTTTTCCATCAATTGACTTTTATTGAAAAGTTTTCAACAAATTAAACATATTGTTGAAAAAATTTTTAATTGATGACTTTCGTTAAAAAAAATTTGTTTAAATTTTCAACGAATTAAATATAGTCATTGAAAATTTTTTCAATTGATTTAATTAATTGAAATGTTTGTTGAAATTTTTAACCCAAAAGGAGCTTATTCGTTGTAATTTTTCAACGAATAGAGTATAATTATTGAAAAGTTTAAAAGATTTTCAAAAATTTATTGAAAATTAGCACTTTTCTTGTAGTGAGATGATCAATGTGTTATGTATTTTGATATGTATAGTCAGATATTGTAATGAATTGTTTTATTGTATATGAAATGAAGTTAATTTAAATCAACTTAATTCATGCGTACTTAGTGATATGAAGTTTAGATTGATAAATATGTATTATTGAATATCGTATGAGGCGACTATTAATGTTTTGGAATGTGAATGTTTTTTTTTTTTGAACTTATGTGAAGTTAAGTGGAAAATTGTTTCTTTTTTCTCATTAGGTGAGCTCAAATTAAACCAAATTGCATGTTAGTATTTTGAGGTACAAAAAATTATTATTACAAGGAGCGAAGAAAAAAGCATAGAAAGATTTTTAATCTCAAGTTTTAAAATTGATCTCAGGAAAAAAGTCAACAAGATTTTGCTGACCTCTCTTAAAGAAAGTTGGTATGAGATGACCTCCTTTCAGAGAGGTCAGTCCAACTTCACCGACTTTTTTTCAAAGAACATTTTTGAATTCATTTATGTTAATGTTCTTTGGAAAAAGGTCAGCCAGGTTCAACTGACCTCTCTTAAGGTAGGTCGGCTACCCTAGGCTAACCTCCCTTAAGTCTGGTTGGCCAAAACCCTGACTAACCAGACTTAAGAGAGGTTAACAATTGTTGGTCGACCTCTCTTAAGAAAGGTCATCTCTAGTTCGCTGACCTATATCGTATAGAAAAGGAAAAAAAAGCAAGAAACAACTAAAAATTAAGTTTTAATCTTATCCATTTATCTTTTTTCAACATGGATGATGTATAATCATCTGCCATTTGAAGTTTATTTGAAAATGTTGCTTTTCTTGGAGATGTTTTGAATGGATGTGAAGATGGATTTCGATGAAGGGGTGCAGCCAAATTATGTTTCTTGTTTTGCAAAGAGATGTAAGGGGGGTGTACTTAGCAAATTGGTATATCATTATTTTGCATTTAATTTATAAAAGGGCTATTATTGTCTTTTTCATTTCATTCTTTTGTCCATTTATTTTTAAGGGGTGCACTTAAGGAAATAAGGAAGCGGCACCCACGATGTAAGCAACTGTAGGAAGTGAAGCTTGCACGTAGAATATGATATATTTTAATTTTGATAAATTTAAAACTAATAATAGTATAGTTAACGTGTATATAGGACCTTGATCAGGAAAAGAGTTAAAATAATAATAATAATAATAATAATAAGGGACAATATATGATGTGCAAGTAATTTATCAATTCAATTAGGGAAGGAAAATAGAGCTTTTACTAGTTTGGGTCCGTTTTTAAAATATTTAGTCATTCTAAACATTTTCTATTATCACCATAAAACCATAAAAAGATGATGTACTCTATGATACATTGTTGTAGAAATAGAAGGCTTACTAAGATAAATCTCAACTCTTAGTTTTTGGCCTACAGGTGTATTGATACATATTCCCTTCTATGTAACCAACTATTAAGTCAAGGTCTTGCGTACTATCACCTTACTCAATAGTATCTACCATTTTCTTTTTATCTAGTTCTTTTACCATTAAACCATAATGAATACTCACTAGAAGAATATTCAGTACAATAACAATTCTACTACCAAGGCATCGAGTTCACTGATTCAACTAAGAATAACTCACAAGGGGACGATTAGCCCATCTCATAAATGAAATGGTATAGATGCCTTGTTGTATGAGTCTGTTTTAACTAACAAAAACATACAAGGTTATTGATCTCCATAATGAGATCTCACCTATAGCATTTCAAAGTACAAGAATTTAGTTTTGCTAGACCACCAACTCATGCTCACGTCATGGGGACGTGTCCACGCAGTAGAACAACAATATTAGTTTTCTTTTCTTTGATAATACCTTTAGAAAACAGTTGTTGAATGGTCTTGTTCTACATACCAAATGTGCTAACACATATAGTCGGGAACACTATCTAATGACTAAATTTAAGTCCACCCTACTTAAAGGAGACAAATGTATTATGAAATTTGTTAAATGGAACTCAAATCCATTAACCGATCGAGAACTAATTTCTTGTGACTTAAACTTCAGTGATCCGTACCTTACCATGCTGAAAGTACCAAACGTACAAATCTATTATTTAAATCAAGTTAAACCTTATTGCATGTGATACTAATATGTATAACGATTATAGTTTTTCACATAATACTCTTTTAGGACATAAATCCCAATAACATTATTCTCAAATAAAGTAGTAGGAGCAAGTTTATCCAACTGCAAACCACATGTTCCTTGAATATGATGGATGACAAATCTTAACCATAAACATTCCCAACTTGCTTCATGAATGACTAATATCTCAACATGATTAGAAGATGTAGCAGTTATATTTTGTTTCATTGATAAAAAAGAAATAGTTGTACCTCTACATGCGAACACATAACTTGTTTATGACCTTGCATTATGTGAATCTAATAAATATTCAACATCTACACAGCTTATAAGATCAGACTTGAGTGATTTGTTACAATAAAGACCCATATTCATTGTCCCTTGAAAGTAGGGGTGTTCCCAGCTAGAATCGAATCGATTGTGACTAAATTTTGTAACCAAATCACCACAATCAGTTATAGTAATTTCCTAACTATCGGTTACAAATTTTAGTATGTAACCGAACCAAACCAAACCATTTATAACAATTATATTTTGTTTCATGCCCAACTCGTTTCGTGAATGGCTAATATCTCATCATGATTAGAAGATGTAGCAGTTATATTTTGTTTCATTGATCAACAAGAAATAACTGTGCTGCTACATGTGAACACATAACTTGTTTGTGACCTTGCATAATATGAATTTAATAAATATCCAACATCTACATAGCTTATAGGACCAAACTTGAGTGATTTGTTATAACATATTCATTATCAATTGAAAGTAGTGGTGTTCGTGGTTCGAATTGGATCGACTGTGGCTAAATTTTGTAACCAAACTGTCATAATTGGTTATAGTAATTTCCTAACAATACAAATTTTAATGTCACCAAAGCAAACCAAACCATTTATAATCGGTTTTAAATGGTTCAGTGCAGTTAATAACTGATTAAAAAATTTTATTTTTTAAAATATATTTATAATTTTTTTATAAGTTATATATATTATTAAATCATATTTTATCATTTCTTATAATCATTTGGCTCTATTGATAATTGAAGGGAAATTAGCAAAAAGTGTATATCAACTATTTACGTTTAACTCATAATACCAATAAACTTTGTTTTTATCTATTTATATACATAATTAATTATGTGTCTTTATTTCTATCCCTCCACCACATCTCATGGCAGAATCCGATAACATTTAACATATGCAAGTCATGTGCTATATTTTTTAAGGGTAAAATTGTCATTTTAGTTAAAAAAAATTTTCTTCCATTTGCCCGTTTTGGTGTCTTCTTTGCTATTCTTCGTCTTCATTTGGCTACTACTATACCCGGGCAAATCTTTCTTACAGCTTTGAACAAAATCAATTCAAAGTGAAATCCTTATAAAGCTATTCCGGAATTCAAGAACCTATCAAGTTGAAATTCTTTTGGGTTTCCCCAGATCTTTGAATCTCTTGCAATTGCCCAGCATTTATGATTACTTTTGTGCCTGTTGAAAAACCATAATCCATGACCTTAACATCATGGGTTGATGCCTGAGGAATTAGTAAGGGAATAGGGTAATGAACCCTTTCTTTAATTGTTGCATTCAGATATGGCATTCTTGGTAAATCATCTTCGATTACCTCTGTTTTTCCTTGGATTACTAGTCTTACTTCCACCTGTAATTTAATCAAGATTTTGGGATTTCTAATCAGGTCTACCATTGCTCAGTGAAAGATAGAATGTGTTGAATCAGTAGCAGTAGCCATTAAGTCCTAATTAATGGATCAATAAAAAAAATATTCAGAAAAAATCTTCTAATCTTATGAAACATAACACAAAGAAATCAGAATTAATGGATTGCTGAGCTTCATAAATCATACCATGATGATGGCCTTAAAGGCAACCTGATCAAGAGGAGAAGAGTTGTTCATATTTTCTTTCTAGACTTCAAGCAAGATATCCACAAGTCCTTTCACTCTTGGTTCATTATTATTTTGGGAATCTTCTTTTTTAGATTATTATTTTTATTTTTGTGTTACAGAATCCTTAAATTCACCAATCTATTTACCCACTCTGTGAACTTTTGCATCCAAACCATTGAAATAATTCACCCCAGAAAGTGAAGGAATATAAGTTGCTATATCAAACACACCCAGTATCTCTACAAACTCTGCCATTGGCATTATCTCCGGGCAAATGAAGACAAAGAATGACGAAGAAGACAACAAATTAGGGCAAATGGAAGAAAAAAAATTAGTTAAAAAAGTATCTAAAATGATAATTTTAAAATCGAAGTCTGCCATGAGATGTGGTGAATGGAAAAAAATAAAGACACGTTAATTCATTATGTATATTGATACACTATGGTATATTTACGCACCAATTTATGAACAATTACATTACCCTTTATATGCAATATATACATAAATTTGATTCTCATTCTGTGAACTATATAAAAATACACAAATTCACAATATATAACTTGTTCAATTACAAGTAAATAGCCACCTAATGTGACTTGATTAACACTTATATAGGACTCGTTACATGTCTATCAAATCCTACATCGAAGAATTACACTATTAGTGCTCCACTAATGGACTGGTTATGATTGTCTATAAAGAGGAGAACACCCCTCCAAATAAGGTAATGTGCTTAACCGCTCTTAATTTACTTTCCCAATTTAGCTTCAGGCATTTTGCTAATTTTAGCATTAGAGTGAAATTGGGATCACCCCAATTTCATTCTAGCCTTCTTGTCTTGTAGGTTCCCCACGCAACCAAAAGACCTATCTACCCCTCCCCAGATTCCAGCATCATCATATATAAATAGATAAAAACAAAATTTATGGATATTATGAGTTAAATGTAAATAATGGATGTACACTTTTCACTATATTTCCATAATCAAATAAAATTTATTTTATTTATAAATTATGTTATCTATAATTAATTATATAATGTATTTTACATATTTGTTTATTATTATATTTAACTAGTTATAACCAATTTTTGTAACCGATAATCAAACCAACCCTAAAAATATCTATTTTTGGAACTGATTATAACCAATTAGAAGTTGGTTTTGGTTGGTTTCAAGTTAGTTTGGTTAAACTCTAATCGATTTTTAACATCCTTACTTGAAGGTAATGAAATGCATGATCAACACTATCCCAATACCATCATGTAGGTGAAGAATTATATCTTGCTAATAGATTCATATCAAATGATATATCAGGATCTGTATGACTAGCTACATACATCAATGCTCCAATCCAATTGTAGTAAGGTATGGTACCTCTGGACCTAAAAGTTCTTCATCATTTTCACAAGGACGAAAAAGATCTATATTCATGTCAAGTGATCTTACAATCGTGCTCAATAGATGTGCTCTATCCATATAGAACCTTTCAAGCGCTTTTGTAGTATAAGCAGTTTGCAAACTAGGACAAAATTTGTATTTTCAAGATCTTTCATTTCGAATGCTTCCTTCAAATAATAATCAGCTTTTTTTTCATAAGTTCTGCTAAGATTCAAATTATCAACAAAAATAGCAATAATAATGACAAACCTCAAAGTCGATTTCTTTATAAAAATGCATCGGCATACAATATCATTTTGATACCCTTCTTTCAATAAATATTCACTAAAATGATTGAACCATATGTGTCCGGTTTGTTTCAAACCATAAAGATATCTACACAATTTTATTGAATAAAGATTTCGAGAGCCATTATCGTGCCCTTACAACAATTTAAATCTTTTAGGAAGTTTCATATAAATGTGCGAGCCATATAAACTTTCAAATTGAATGTATTATTTCTCAAATTAGTTACTCCATCTGTCCCAAAATATAAGTCTTTTTATCCTCTTGTCTTTGTCCCACAATATAAGTCATCTTATAATTTACAATGCATATTTATTATTTTTTTTCATTCTTATCCTTCATTTAATATCCCCTTCATTTATTATGAAGAAATATAATTATAACTATAAATATGAAAGATAAGAGGTATTTTAGACATAACAATCATATATTTATTATTTCTTAATCCATATAAAATGACGGTTAAAGATTTATATTGTGTATGGTACATTATTACCCTTAATTGTAATTAAGTACGATATCTGTTAAATATCCGTGACTAGATCCCACATTGACCACTATAATAAATAACAGTACTGTATACTTCACATGACCACAGTGACAACTCCTGGAACGTTCTCCCGTCCCATCACCCATACATAGATGCTACACTTCACATCACCACAAAAAGGTGATTTCTTCTCCTTACAATACACTTCTCATAACAATATGCGGTGATTTTTCAGCACATATATTTTGCCTCCGAATTGAAGATTCTTATATTTTACTATGTCCTTTAATTAAATAATGCTTAAATTAAATATAAATTAATAAATTTTAAAAAATCATATTCCGGGGAAAAAAGTACAAAGTTTCATTCTGAGTATTTTAAGAAAATAAATAATGCTTTTTTATAAGAATATATTGAAATAACATCTTCTTTTTCCTTCCTAAGAATATATTTTAAAAATATATTTTAAAAAATTTTTGTGATTGCGAGACCTATTCCTATAGCAGCACAAATTGCATGAGAAGACAAATGTTCTAAAGAATAAAGAAAGATTAAATCACAATGAAAAGTCCATTGCTCATTCGATGATAGGGTTTTTTTAAAAAGTCCTACATCAGGAACAATATTGCTTGAGGTTCAAAGCTCCCACGGTACATACACCCCACCTCAAAGTACAAACGAGGCCATGTAGCAGCCCACAAAGCGCAAGACTCAATTCTTATTTTTAAAAGTAATGACATGTAATTGCTCAATTTTAACAAATATTTGGCAATGAAAGCATCCTGGCGGTACAAGGATCAAAAGTCTACTCATTCATTGCAGTTGGATCCTCCGAGGGGGCAGTAGTCTCATCTAAAAATGAAAACAAATAAAGAAAACATCCTTACAAGTGAGTTAAAAAACAGGCTTGAATGGAAAACTTTAACAAGCATACAAGGACACCACTCCTATGCATGAAGCACCAAAAATGATATATCCAAATAAAATGGAGCAGAAGAAGGGTGCAAAATGATGAGGGAAGTAGTGTTCAGCTCCAAATATCTTACCTTCACATTCAGATGGAGCACAAGGAGACTTGCGGTATCTTGTTTGTTGCTGAGTTGGCTGCAAGACTCCCAAGTTGAAAATGAGAACATGCTTTTATATCTTATTGCAGTGAATAATTGTGAGAAGAATAATAGATGAATGGAAAAAGAAAAAAAAATATTATCATCCTTTCAGGTTAATCATGAAGAAAATGACAAAAAAGCTAATAGAACTCAGTCCGTGCAAGCATAATTAGAAACAAAATGTCAAGCACTCAATTCAGTGAAGCTTGAATAAAGCAATTTTACAACAAATTGACACTCATGAATCCTCACGAATAAGTAGCAGTTTTCATCCACCACATGGAGCAGCTCCCAGGCAGATTAGCTTGCATACTACAGGTAGGAAACTCAACTAGGAGTGAAAGGAATTCTAACATGTGAGAAAGAAAATTTCTCAGGTTGATAAAGTTATATTCTCAGAGCAATCAGATCCCAACAGCTCTAAAGATTCAGAGCTTCAAACTTTTAATAACTGGACATGTTTGGCATTGGATGTACTTAACTACACTTTTTTACCAAGGCAAAGAGAATTATCAATGAAGAATTCTACAAGGTATTGGAGTCATGTAAGCTTCAAAAATACTAAAAAGTAAATAATTTATAGTTTCATGAAAAATTAGAACAAATATTATTTATGTCAGAATATTCAGAAGACTCAAAACATGGCTATCTATTGAAAGTTGCTTCTAAGTAGAAAAAATTATAGACTGAATAAGGTATCCATTTAGTTTTGTTAACTAAGAACACAAACCAAAAGTGAACCACTAAAACTTCAAATATTGTTATCCTGAAAAAACTCATGAAGCAGTGCCTCAAGTTACTGCAAAATAAACAGAAAAAATAAAAAGGGTGGGACTCTATACCTGTAACTTCGGCCTAAGTGCCTCTAGTGGTCCTTTAGGCTTCTCCACACCTTGCTGCATATGCATCACATAGTAGCATGTTAAGATGATATAAACATATAAACATACTGTAAAATCATTCATTTTTACAAGCAACAATGATAATAATTAGGGCCACTACAGAAAGAGTAAGTACCTTTCCTAGTGCCCAATCAGCTGAATCAAAGTAAGCACGTTCGTGATCCTAGAAACGGAAGTAAGCTGTGTATTAGATGCTAAGTTAAAACTAGCATATCCTCAGAATGTTCAGCTAAAGGTGAATAAGGGGATTAAGACAGCACCTTAGAAATCAATGGCGGTTTCTTGGGCATGATGCCTCCATACTTCTTTTTAATGGATGCCTCCTGCACAAGAAAAATGTTTTATTGAATTGTTGCACATTGATAGAAGAATAGTAAGTTGCAAAACAAATGGAGGGCACTCAAGACAACCTCCTGTTGGGATGATGGCATGTGTTTCTCAGACTCTTCTGCAGCATTGACATCTACTTGCTCCTTGACTTCCTCCATGCCTGACATTTTTTCTTTTCTTCTACCAACTAGTGTGAAGATTCTCTCTTTAGATACATAATTCAAATCAAGGTAGAAAACCAGCAACATGTTTTGTTCGAATATATGTGTAACAGAAATTGCTTTCTAAATAAAAATATATTAACCTATGCAATGTTCTTCAAAAGAAAAAAACAAAATGGCTTGCAAGGTTATATAATCAGATGTAAATATTTCTCCACAAAATAAATAGATAGCAAAATTGCCTTTTTAATCCCTTAAGTTAGACACTTCGGCAACAAAAGTCCTTTCAAAAATCAGCACTCTGCTATTGCCTTCTTCACCATCCTTTCAAAAATCTTCATTGCCTTCTCCACCTTCCCATTCCTCCTCAAACCATCAATCAAACAATTCCAAAACCTCAAATTCCTCTCGGCATTTCTTCAAATAATTCCATGGCCTTCTCTTAGATCCCATGTTTACAACAACCCTTAATCACCAAATTCCATAAAATCACACTTTCAAGCTTATTCCTTTCAAGATTTATCAAGCAATTAAAAAGCAAGGCTAAATAGTTCAACTTTCACACACATATAAACCAACGAAACTCTACAAAAGTATCAAACTCAAGCCCCATTTTCAATATTTTACCATGAACCATCCCGCAAAGCCATTTCTCATCCAACCTAACTACTGCCATAAGAACAAATAGAAATGTAAGCCTACTGTTGATTTGTCAGAGTAAAAATTTTCAGTTAGACCCCTAATTGTTGCATTAAAGGTAAATAAAATTGGGTTATGGAAAAAATTGAAAATTTGTAATGCATGCTCAATCTCATTCTGTAAAGAGGAGGAAAAAATCATTTGGGTGGTAATCCTGCTATCCTGAAAGAAGCTTTGATGACGGTACTGGATTTGCTTTAGTTGCAATATGGTTTTGGAGGATGGATGAGAGATACGAAATGAAGTGCTGTTTCATTCAAAACTGGCACATGATCTTTGTGTTGCCCATCAAAATTTTGGGGTTCCTAAGCAGAAACAATGCGTTTTGTGGGGAATGTCATTGGTGACTTTGGAGGGAAAAGCAATTCTAGCTTGCCTGCCGAAAGAGAAGCACCCAACATCTACAGGAGGGTTAAAAATTAAAAATAAATTTTAAAATAATAGAAAAAGGTTAATATTTAAAATTACTAAAAGGATAAAAGTTCCGTTATTTTTCCCGAGAACTTGGATCCTTCATTCAAAAATAAATACTGGAGAAAGTATAAGAAAACATGAAAGATCATGTACCCTAACCTACTTTAAACTTGCTGCTATGTCTAAAATATATTTTAACCTAAACCTAATAGATGGAAAACTAAACTCATCATCAAATAACATCCTGTTTCACCTCACAGTGGACATGAATCAAAAAAATCAAATCATAGGAGTAGCTCGAGAAGTATCACACCATTGTTTCGTCAGGGTCAAATCTATCCCCGAATTCACTTGTCTTTCATTGAGAAAGACCCAAATTTTCCTTTGGACTACTAATTTCTGTTGTTTTTGGTTCAAATTATACTACTAGTTGTGCAGTCAATTTAAATAATGGTAGCAGTTATGCTGTTTTTCAGCTATAGCCAGAAAGGATGTGGTCGTGTTATTTTTGTTTATAAAAAAAAAAAAAGAAAAAAAAGCACACTTCTGATAGCACATCCCATCAACGACCCGATTCGGGGCACTATTTCACAATTCCGGCCACCATTTTCACCAAAATAACCAAAAAACAACACTTCAACAAAGCCCAAACGAATCATCCATCAAACATAAAAACAAAATCAAGTCAAAACCTATATAATTTGAACAAATCTAAAAAAAATGATAAAAATCCATGATCTTGAGTGCATAACTTGATAAAACAGAAAACCCAAACCTTACTTAATGGCGAGACGAAAGGCAGCTTCAACGGCGATGGCTCCCTGCAGATTTGAACTGGGCAACGCAACGCAAGTGTCAAAGGGGAGGAGCGGGGCGATGGGGGTTATGTCTTGCTTTTTTCTTCAGTAATCAAAAGAAATAAAACTATTATATGTATACATATATATATATATATTTGAATATTCATTAAATTATAAATATTATTAGATAGATATAATATTATTAAAAATATATTTTTAATTTTTTCAAAATGTGACATTAAATTAATTTAAAATAATATTATATCCTTCTACATACAATAAATAATAATATTTATAATTTAATAAACATTCAATGGATTTATTTCATATTAATTTAAAATTTTAAAATTTTTTTATTCATTACTTTTTTTCAAATAATTTATTCAAAATATTATAGAAAATAATTATAAAATCTTCACTCTTTTTTTTTTTTACTTACTATCACTATTCATTGATATCCTTCTTAAATACAATAAATAATAATAATAATAATAATATTTGTAATTTAATAAAAATTCACCATGTATTTAATTCATATTGATCCAAATTTTTACATATAGTTTTATTATTATTTTTTTAAAAAAAACCAAGGCATTTCTTTCCGTTCCCTTTCAAGTAATTTATTCAAAATATTATAAAAAAACTATGAAAAATCTTGACACTTATATTTATAATAATATTATATTGTATCATAATATTTATTAATTTTTCTATAGAATGACCTGTGCATTTCTTAGGTCTAATATATATATATATATATATATATATATATATATATCAAAACTGTAAAAAGGATGTAAGATAAAAAATGAGTAGCCAAGTTAAGTAATTTTATAAAGTTTAAAAAAAGAAAAGGAAAGAGAGAGGTCTCTTCTCTTCCGTCTCTCTTCCCTCCTCTCTACACTGTAAAGCCATCTTGCCACCTACACGTTCTTCCACCCAAATTGCACTTCGATCTTTGGCCATATGTCCTTTTATTCACTTGCTTTTGTTTAGATCACAGCCTTTATGCTTATAAACCAGAAAAACTTTCTCTCTTAGTTTTATTCAAAATCTAAAACATATCGACATTTTCTTTTATAAATCATTTATATATATATTTTATTCTCCATTTCTATATAGTTTTATTGCTACTCGGAGTTGATCTGGTCCCTCCTCGATTACTCGCTTTGTTTTCATAAAATTTTCGATATCACTGTTGAGTCCAAAGTCTTAGATAAAGTTGAAAAGATAAAACGAATACAAAAAAACTTCCTCAAATTGGGGATGGTGATTTGTATTTACCTCATTCCTAGGGATATGGTATTCTCTTAAAATTTTGTCCCATTTGTGTAATATTTAAATGTTTTATGTTAATAGAGAGAGAGCGTGTGTGTGTGTAAAATTTCTAAGGTGCTCAAAATCACCCCCTTCCAATTAAAGAAACAATGCTCTCATATAACTTTCGACACTACTGTTGAGTCTAAAGTCTTGAATGAAATTGAAAAGATAAAACGAATACAAAAAACCTTCCTAAAAAAGGTGTGACGATTTGTATCTAGCTCATTCCTCGGGGTGTGGTGTTCACTTGGAATTTTGTCTCATTTGTGTAATATTTGAATGTTTTATATTAAGAGAGAGAGAGAGAGAGAGAGAGAGAGAGAGAGAGAGAGAGAGAGAGAGAGAGAGAGAGAGAGAGAGAGAGAG
>JAWZTD010000082.1:4312472-4335395 GCA_035221335.1 Echites panduratus
GGATAGTTTAAGAAGTGATTGGACTTTGTGGACACAATTGAGGAACAAAGAAACAGGATTAGGTTGGAATCAAGAAAAGGAAACTATTGAAGCTGATGCCAACTGGTGGGAAGCAAAGATAAAGGTCAGTATTTTCAGGTTTTGAATATTGTTTTAATTGAAAGTTTCTCATTCTTTAAAATCTGATTTTTTTTTTGTCTTCTCAGGGAAATCCAAAATATGGCAAATTTCGATACCAAAGGCTAGAAAATGCTACTGATTTGGACTACATCTTTGGAGACACAGTAGCTACTAGTCAACATGTATGGACACCAGCAATGAGTATACCAAATGAAGATAGTCCAATCTACCATGCTGTTGAATCAGAAGCTGATGACAACTACATTGCTGAAAGTAACAGTCCAATGGTAAACACACAACTGAAAAGAAAAGGAATGGTTTCTAAGGAACAAGACAAGAAAGTTCGAAAGAGCAAGACAGGGACTGCAAGTTATTTAAAGGAATCACTAGGAAAATTGGTTGGGTGTACGGAAAGTTTTTCTGCAACATGTGCTGCTCTCCCATTGTCATCACAAGTCACAGGAGAGTATAGTATCCCAGAGAATGTTCGAGTGTTGAATTCTCTACGTGATGAGTTGAGATTGACTCCTGAGCTCTTTTACTTTGCATTGGAATTTCTTCAAGAAGAAAAAAATAGATTGGTTTTTGTTCCTTTGACAGATGATGATAAGGCTCAGTGGATTTCAATTCAATATAATAAACAAAACAAATGATATTAGGTCACTGTTCTTGTTTTAGGAATTTGAGTGTTTATGTTACTTGGAAACTATTTTATATTGTAAGTTCAGGAATTTGCTCATGAAGTTGTTTTTGTTATTGTTTGAATTGAAGCATGAATGAAATTGTTGTTGTTTGCTCATGAAGTTGTTTTGTTATTGTTTGAATTGATGCATGAATGAAATTGATGTTATTTTACTTGAAGTGTATTGTGTATTACTTCTTAATTTTTTACTTACACACTGTAATATTGTTAAACAGATGTCTTCCGGAGAAGAAGTTATATCATTTGAAAAAAGAAGAAAAGTAGGTCAATTTGTACGTATTATATCTACTGGGGCTGCTGTTGCCGTTCATTATTACACAAAATACTTGATGAAACAAGGAAATCGATTCAACTATTCTGATGGATGGGAATGGGTACGTGAAACATTAAACACTCCCGGGGAAAGTTATAGAATGTTTAGGATGGAAGCAAGTGTTGTTTTGCAACTTACAGAAAAATTAGTGGGGGAAAAATGGTTACATCCCACTAGAGAATTGACAGCACTAGAGGCAGTCTGTATGTTTCTTTGGACATGTGCACATAGCCAAACAAATCGTAATGTCCAGAATAAATTTGGTAAATCCGGTGAGACTGTAAGTAGAAAGTTTAGTGAAGTGTTAAATAGTTTGTGTCTATTGGCTATTGAAATTGTTCGGGCTCCTGATATTCAATTTACAGAGGTTCCATCTAAAGTTCGAACAGATCCAAGGTTTTGGCCTTTTTTTAAAGGATGCATAGGTGCCATAGATGGAACACATATTCCTGCTATTCCTCCTGCAAGTGACCAGATTCGTTTTATCGGTCGAAAGGGGTATCCTACACATAATGTAATGTTAGTGTGTAATTTTGATATGTTATTTACTTTTGTGGTTGTTGGTTGGCCTGGCACTGCACATGATACACGTATCCTTTCAAGCGTGCTTGAAGAAATGAAACATGTGTTCCCTCATCCTCCAGAAGGTATGATATTTAATTATATTTTATTTTTATATCGTAGATCAAATTTTGGTTATACTTCTAATGTATAAATATTGAGTTTTATAATATTTGAAGGTAAATATTACTTGGTGGATGCTGGATATCCCAATATGAAAGGGTATTTGGCACCTTATAAGGGCGAAAGATTTCACATTCCAGATTTTAGAGTTGGTAGTCAGCCAGAAGGTATAGAAGAAACATTTAATCATGCACACTCTTCATTGAGAAATGTGATTGAATGAACCATTGGAGTTTGGAAGAACAAATGGCATATTTTACGTGACATGAAGCCATTTTCATTGAAAAAACAAGAGAAGATTATTGTTGCAACAACAGCACTTCATAACTATGTTAGACAGTGTGGTCTTCCAGATAAAGAATTTAATAGATGCGATCAAGATCCTGAATATATTCCTGAAAGTTTAGAAGAGGTAAATCTTCAAGAAGAAAATGGTGCATGTAGTAGTAGAAGATCATTTAGTGATGCTTATATGGATATGATTCGTAATCAAATTGCTACTGCTTTGATGACATAGAAATTTTTAGAATTGATACTTGTATGATATTTCATGTTTATTAAGAACATCAACTAAGGACTTTTTATTTTTAATATTTGTATATAGACATATGTAACATATAATTTGGATTGTCATTTCTGGCATAATGTTTTTTTTCCTTGTTAATTATAAAATTATTCATTGCAATATAGTTGGATTTTATCAATGAGCTCAAAAATTATCATATATATACAAAAATAGTTATAGGACGTAAATTTAAGTAATTAAAATACATTTTATAATTACTTGAATTGTTATAAATATATTTATCAAGATGCATAAAATATTATTAATATACAAAAAATTAATAATAATAAATCAACATTTTGATTTGTCCAAATCAAATGATTTTCGTGATAATTTTAACAAAAATAATAGCTTATGTAACTTGTAATATCAAACAGCTTTTTTAAAATAAAAGAGCTTTTAAAATAAATTAACCAAACAGCTTTCTTAAAAAAAATAACTTTTACAATAAATTTACCAAACAGCTTTCAGCTTTTTATCATAAGCTATTTTTTTTAAAAAAAGCCAAAAGCCAACTTTTAAGAACCATAGGCCAAACATGCTTTAAAACCCTAACTTAAAACTTAATAAAATTTGAAACACTAATTAGAAAAATATTTAATTTCTTTCAAATTTACCTTCTAAAATTCCATTAGATACATTTGCTAATGTGTTTACCGATACACATATTAACAAAATTCTCTTCTCTATTGCTTTCTTCTAGTCTAGTAATTTACTGATGCTTTTATTGGACTTTTGGGGCAAGGTGGGGATAAATATGTGCAACCAGGGTTAAATTTTTCTCGTGTCACTCACGAGAAATATCAGTGGGAAAAAAAAATATATTAAAAGGTGACAGGTATTTCCGACTTGTAAAATAAATATACAGATAATCCATCCTCCTCCGCCTAGCAATCAAGTAACCGATCATTGATTACATTTTCTTCAACATTTGATACATCAAACTCTTGACGAAACGTGACAGACACTAAAGTACCTACCAGCTAAGGAAACTTGATAGTAGTACATAAGAACTTGTTGGCATAATCATATGCGGACCTTCTTCCCAGGACGGGAATCATCATCATCATATGCAGCACCATCATTATTGTCCTTTTCCATCTTCTTCCTGGCAAGTATCTGATTTATCTTGTGCAGATCATTAGTTAATTTCTGGTCTTTGTTCTGTTTTCTTGTCTTCCTCCCATCTTGCATCTTTACACCAAACTGGAATGCAGCTTTGGGCATTGCTTCCTTCTGTTCATTGTATGTTGCCCACTCCTCTTCCGTCTCAAAATCCCATCGATGAAGCCGTCCCTTAGCCTGTGGATGGAAAACATCAGTGACGTATCATCCCATTCCTCAAGTATTTTAATGGTAGCAAGAATTGAACCAAAAAATGAAAACCATGCAAATTGCTGATCAGACCTGCCTTTGCATGTGTGCACGTGTGGCTGCATATCGAGTGAGAATAGAATAACAAACTTACCCGGCCACCCATATCCATCTTTGATAAATCATCTTCATCATCACTATCAACTATCTCACGATTATATTCTTGGTATCCTGGATAGCATTCTGAATAGCTTTCTGAAATGAAATTGGGATCTTTCTCTCGTGCATCTTTCTCCCTAAGCTGTTGAAGCCTCTGATCATCTCTCTTAAACACTGAACCCAAACCCCTGTCTTTCTCTTCTTGTGTCATAAACCGGGGGTCCTGCAGAACTGTTACACCTGCTCCTTGCATATCATAAGCCTGCATATTTTCTTGGAGATATTGCTCAGGATAGGCAAGTTGTTCTGCGTATTGATAATTCTGCCACTCTGGCTGATAGCCTCCAGCCAATGCTTGTGCTTGCATAGCATCATATCCACTCTGAACAATAGATGGAATGAAGTAAAATCAATCAGAATTACCAACTACTTTCATGTTCACTGAAACGAGTTATTCAGTTATGTATATTCCTATCCAACTAGGAAAAGACTTAATTAACAAATTAAGGGAAAGAAAATTAAAAGATGAATAATTGAAGCATCTTTCTTGGCAATAAGTATTTCTAGGTTAAACCAGAGATTTAAGAACGTCAAACAAACTCACCACTTGTTGCCAACCCTGAGAAGGATCAGAGGGTGGTACAGGGCCATAAGTAGGTTCAGTGAAATACGAAGCCCTTTCCTTGGTCCGTGGAGACTCTTCCATATCCTCTGAAACAGGGCTTTGGCTCATATCCTTACCAGGAACAGAGTAGTCCACACCATCCCCAACAAATATATCCTCCTGTTCAGCTCTAGCAACAGTTGGACCCTGCTTCTCCCTCAAATCAGGAGCATTCTTTCTGGGAGGCGGGGGAGGTGGTGGGAGAATTTCTTTACCATTTTGATGTTTTGATACATCTGCTCTTGATATTTTCTCATCTTCATCATATCCATTAGAAACAGCAGACATCTTCACTGTACCATACAAGAGCCCAATCAACTAGCATTATGAGTACCATTGTACCAACAACTAATCAGGAAAATCAGAATACACAAGCATAACACAAAATGAAAATTTTGAACGAACTATAAGCACATATAAAACAAAGGAATCAATTGCCGTATCGAGTAATTAACAGAAGTGTATATATAAGACAATATAATAAACCTTAAAGAAGAGTTTAATTCATCAAATTTCCTTCAAGTAGCTTGACACAAGGGCAAAAAGGGTTTAAAAAGGTCAATTTCAGAGAAGCCCAAGCCAAATTTCATATTGTTTAAATCTGCAGAAGCTAAAGCTAACCATCCTATTTTCTATAGATAATAGTGAATTTCAAGAATTATTAGGGACAGTATGCAGAATAAAAGATGCTCTACATGGTACTCATGAATTCAATTCACAAAATCCCAAGATGCAACTAATTTTCTTTTTCTTTAAATACCAGAAAATAAACAAAGAATAGCAGTTACCTTTTCCATCTTTTTCTTTCTTCTTCTTTTTAAGAACCTTCCCTGAAGATCCAAGGCGAAGGTATTGCATAATCTTAGCAATTCGATCTAAAACCGAACCATCCACACTCACAGTCACCATCTCCTAAAAACAGACAAAATAATAAGTATCATGAATTGGCCGATAATTAACTCAATGGAAAAATGGTCAATAAAAGGATATACCTCTGGGATTGGACAGTCTGCTTTACTTCTGTGCAGTGTTGTTGGAATGTCATTAGAATACCCAGTTTCCTAGCATAAAAATAAAAAATAAACGAAATCAAAATTCAAAGATGAAGATGATTAATGGCAAGAAAGCAAAATCATCAGAATAAAAGAGTTTTTAAACTCTAAAGCACACCAAATAACTGAGGCATTCTTTTCAAAATTATACTATCACAAAACATTATATCACCCAAACTTTCAGATTATACAAAGAATTGAGAATCTAAGAAGCTCCTAGCATTGGCATGAAAAGAGGTGCAAATTAGATTCATCCCAGAACCAGCCACAAATATTTGCTCCTCTGTACTCGTTACAAGGGAGATGCAGGATCCAACCTAAATCAAGACTGTATTCAAAATTCAAAAGAAAACAACATAAACCTATAAATCTATTATTTCAGCATGTGATACCGCCATTATTGCAACAGACACCCCAAATTAAGAATGTTATAAAAGGAGAGAAACAAGGAGAGAAGGAAAAGAGATTCTAAAAGGTGTTCATTCTCCTCCTACTTTCTATTCTTCTGACAAGAAATAGATATTAAATATAACACACTCATGAAGAAGCATACTAAACTTAAAGGGCTTAAAACGGCTTTTTAGATTCAAAATAGAGACCTAGACTCCCAAACCATGGAAAGATGATGAAATGGTCAGTAAAAAAAGTTCTATATTTACCCAACCAGACCCTGGTTCTACAGGTTCTTCTCGGTGGAGGAAAAGCAGAGACCACAATGCATAAGCTAGAAACATTTCATATAGTATCTTCATTCCATGCAAAGAACATATCAATATGACAAAACAAGGTGGTGAAAAGGTTTACATACCATATTAAAAATGAAAGCCATCCTTCCAGGGAGAAACATCTCATTTGTCTTGATAGTGCTTTGAGGCCTAACCATCCATTGATAAATAGACTGCAAACAAAATGGATATCTTATTGTCCAATTCAACATAAAATTCAATCATCCTGTGGCCACTAAAAGAGGCAACAACTTCTATGATTCAAAGAAAATTTGTGTACCTTTGCAGTTGACGTTCTAAATGACAATGTCTGATCTTCCTTGGGTGCTCTGCCCAAGAAAGAATATGTTAATGCCAACACGCTAAGAACTTGATACAAGAGGGAGAGTGCAAGCTAAAGGACATTAAATGCTGTTAGAAGCAATTGTTCCCAAGTAAAATAAACAAACTTCAATTGGAATGGCACCAATTTGACCGAAGTGGAAGTTGGACATCTGACAGAAAAAACATTAATCGATTTTGCATTATATGGAAATATCAACTCCCTAATATACCAACAGAAGAGGTCGGATAACATATTTTAGGTGAGTTGAAAATCTGAAATCTCCGCACAAAAACAGATAAGAGAACTAGTTAAATATCTAGCACCAGGGAGAGTTTTCTCCTTTGCCACTTTATTGATTAAATCTACAGGGAGAATCTCTCCCAAAACAATAAGTGAGCAAAAGTTACACGCTTGCCCCGTGACCCAATCAACTTCTCTATTTTAATTTGATGCAGTGTGCATCAACACAATTTTCCAGTATAACTTATCCAAAGTGATTTAGATAGGCAAAAGTTTTAGGGTCAACAATATAGACATGTATGTATATATAAAAGCACCCCAACAAACCAACATGACTATCATTTTACCTGAATTATTAATGTAGTTACTTACTTAGATTTTTCATCAGCATCGTCTCCAGCATCCGGTTTCTTGTCTATTTCACTTCTCACTTTGTGAAGTAATGCATAATCCAACCCTTTCACCAGGTGAGTGTGTTCAACATCACCTGATACATAATCATATCAGAAAAAGTGAATCAGTCAAAGGGATGACAATTACATCCAGATCTAATTCTGCAAAGATATGAGTATGGTAAGCATGCAATAATGAACTTCAAATAGCACTCAAGTTCACAAAAAGATTAGGCAACCAAAAAGGGTTTAAACTGAGCAGGATGAAAATATATTATATCTCATCTGTCATACACTTACAGCCAATAAATAAAAAAATGTTTCCATAGTTAAGTTTATTTGACATGAAAGTTATAGTCAATATAATGGTATTTATTACATTATTTACAGATAACTTAAGTAAACAAACACTCTCCGTATAATCACCAACTATAATAGCAGCTAACCTCTCATAAAGAAATTTTTTTTTTTTAAATTGGATCAATTGATCAAAAAACCACAGCTATCTGGTAATTAAAGATATCATACAAATTGCAACAACCTAATTTACATTTTCTCATTTTACTTTCATTGTCAACTTGAATATTCTTTTACAGCAACATCCAGATACTCAGACAGAAACTATTAAGGAAATTTCTCCTAATTAAAAACAACCACTGACCGTGAGAAACAGGTAATAAGACAATAGGTCTCAACACACAAGGTCCCTAATAAGAATCAAATGCAAATATAACTCATTTGGTGCAACACATCTTATGATATTTTCATGTTTTATTCAGCTTTACATATTTGGAATTCCCAAATTACATTTCTAGAAATATATCAACAAATCTTTAATAAGGTCAAAAACTGAAAATTCTCCGTCAAAATTTTAGCAGACTAATCAAAAATTAGTTTCAAGCCACCAAATACTTCTAATCTTTTTTTCCTTGTCCAGGGCATAATATAAACTTTTAAAGAGTAATATATCACAAAGGACTGAAACATTAATGAAGAACTTCACTATACGTAGCAGCACACATACCTCCAAGATATTTACTCTTCTCAATAGATAGCTTGTGCTCATCGGCAGACCTGTAACCATAATTGCCATAAAATTATCAAAAAACCCTAGAGAAAAGCTGGTCAACATCAAGTTAATTGAACTTCAGAGCAGGTCACTAACCGCAAATCGACAGTCCCTGGAGGAGCTACAGCATGAAAATGACCCAATTCTGTCGGTTCATAATCTGGATTCTGATCCTCTCTTCGCTCCTTTGCTCTATCCCTGTATTTCGGTTGTTCGGGCTCTTCTGCCTTCTCCTCTCTACATGCAAATATCCATCACTGTGAAATTATATCATTCTCATTTTTTAATCAAAAACAAAAACATTTCCTAATTATCCTCCCAGGAACAACCCACAAAAAAATGAACTAAAATTTAAGTTTATGATAAATATAATAATTAAAAGGAAAAAGACTACTCTTACTATAGTAAACAGAATCGAACCTAGAAATTCAAACTTCTAAATGATTACTGTAAAATCACATGTTGAAGAAAGAAATTTTAAAAAAAAATTCCAAAAATAAAAGTGAAAATTTTATAGTATAGCAAAAGAAACCAATAGAGTTAAAAAAAAAAACCACCATGGGAAAGGAACGTACTTGCGACGGATAATTCTATCTTTGTAATTGCGCTTGGACGACGACATGGGAGATATTTCTGAGATTACACAAGGTATTACACGATGATAATTAAGAACAATTCGAGCTTAATGCTTCAATAGTATTTCTTTGGTTTCAATTTGTGTTGGATGGTAATCTAAGAATAATTTCCGCGGTTAGGTCTTAAAAGAATCCTCGGACAAGTCCAACCGAGAACGATGACGGTGTTGATAAGATCAGGCACTCAGGTTTCTTCTAATCTAATATTACTAAAATGTCCAATTCCAGAAAGACAGTATGGTGTGATGGGCCTCTCTTTGTTATCCTGGGCTGGTCCTTTTGACGCCGTGGGCTTGTAGAAAGATGATGTAAATCAAAGCGGCTTCAATTTTATTTGTACTCTATTATTATTATTATTATTATTCACCAAAAAAATGTTATAGACTGCTGTAATACAATTTATAACATTTATTATCTATTACTATATATACACGTAGAGCAAACTACTAAAATTGAGAAAAAATTAGTTCTCGATTAGTTTCTAAATCCTCAATATGTCACATTAGATAAATTTCTCTAATTTAAAACCTTATTATATACTAACTCCGTTACTATTTATAAGTCATTTGAAATCACTTTTTATCATTAAATATAAAATCATTGTTGTTAATTTGTTATACATTTTATTTATTTTTACTACATTACCCATCTCTCTTTCTTTTTTCATAGTAATTTTTATTAGTTTTATTAAAATTATAAATTAGGATATTTTAGAGAAAAATTTATATTATCTTAATTTTGATAAACATTTAATGATTTATAAATAGTGAATAAAGAAGTAAATATCTATTTTATATATTTCTTTAATATAAAATTTTAGTTAATTGATAAAAATGTGCCCGTATCTTCCCTATCTAGCATATCTAATCATTCCTTTTTCTTCTCCCGTGTGTACTAAATCACTTTTCTAAATATTTGACTCTTAAATTCCTATCTTTTTTTTAATATAAAAATTGATCCTTTATTCTATTTTGTATCTCCAGCCTTTACAAGAGAATCCTTTAAAAATAAAATCAGGAAAGCCTAACTTTTTAACTTTCAAGAATATCCCTCGTTCGATTCAAGAGTTGATACAACAAGATAATTGGCCTTATCAATTGCATAGCTGCTCGAGGGGGTAACATGAAAGGTGTGGTTCTAATGCTTATTTCATAGGATATCTTGCATTTAATTTAATTCATTCCCATTTAGATATCGTGCATGAGAAAAGATGCTTAAAGAATTTTACAAATATTGTCTTCCTCGCTTAACCTTCTCATGTTTTTGTGTCCATGAGCTTCTATGCTTGTCCACCTTTTTATTGGATATCATTGTATTGCTTCTTGATTATTGTTGAATTCATTTAAAATTATCATCCCTGCATTTAAATCCCTACAATCAACATAATTTAGAACAACCAATTATTTTTTATAACTAAGAGTGTTTTATAATAAACACAAATTTAAAAAGACCTACAACTTGTATGAGTTTACCTACTTTGCTTTTCTTCTTCCAAATATTGAATTCATATTATTATCCTTTTGTTCTTTTTATATGGTGATAACAATATTTTTAGTTAGATAAATATTATTAACTAACATTTTAATGAATATTCTTGAATATTAGTATTTAAAAAATAATTTAAAAATTATATTAATTCAATTGAAATATTTAAGTAAGGCATAAGTAACTTACCTAGTGTCTGTTATGTATCAAATGCAAAGCAAGCTCTCGAAATTTGAATTGATTCTAACATCTAATTCATATCACATCACATATATATTTTTAATTTTTTAATTAAAAAATTCAATGAATTATACAACAAATAATGTAGTATAAAAATTATTTAATATTCTTATTATAGGATAACAACTTTATTCTTGATCAGTCAGTTCTTGGAAAAAAATCGTTTAATATTTGTATTTACAAAAATGAATTTTATTCATGTTATTGTATGGCCTGCTTGATAATGCTAGTTTTATATTATTATTAAATAAGTGTATTTGATTTTTAGAAACAACTCTCCTGCTCCGATACAATATAAATATAATAGAGTTTTTTGAAACCATTTGTTCATATAGTGAAAAGTGAATAAATAAAAAGTTACCTCCGACCTTTAGTTGTTTTCTATCCTTATATTTTTCAACATACTCCCTTCATCCGAAATTGAATATATCGTTTCTTAAAATATATAGATTTTCAATATATACCCTTACTAGCAACCTCCTCAATTTAAGGATTTATATGCATTTGCCTAAAACTACCCCCAACTAAATAAATTAATAAGAAGGATAATATTAGTAACTTTATAAAAGTCAAATGCATCCAATATATTTTTTTTATCAAGTGAAAATGAAATATTCAATTACAAATGGAGGGAGTATTAGTTATTAGAAAGAAACTTTAACTAATGGAGAACGTTTTCCTATTCAAGATTCACGATTTTCATGGTGTTGTCAGAGCCAAGTTCTTAAACTCCTAGAAGCTGCACCACTTCATACTCACATAGATGAGTCCCATCAAGAATATTCCGGCCATTTACTCATTCTAAATATATTCATGTTTTTGAAGGTCTGTTATTATATTATTATCAACTGTTTCGGTCCAAATTATCATTTTTCAGCAAGTCATAGTGTAGAACTGATCACATTAACAATTTTAAAGAGAAAAATGTTAATTGTTGTTTTCAAATTCAGGGTTAATTTGAATTATGATTGAATTTAGATCCTTTAGTAATTTCGATTTGGATATTTTGGGTTAATTTGATTTGTCTGTTAATCTTAAACCAAAATTTTCTTTTATTTTCTCTTCTTTTTTTAATATTAGGGTTAGATTCTGGATGAGAAAAATTAAAATTAACATTTTTGCCCTCTTAAAACTTGTGACTTGACAGAGAATGACAATTGGACCTAAATTATTGATCACAATATGATAAGGGACCATATAGGATAAAAAAAATATTTGGGATCAAACTATAATTTGCCTGAATATGAGAGACCAAATGAACTAAAAGCCCTTAAACTTATCCATGGCTCTATCTATTGTAATTTTCCTCTTAAAAATCCATTTATAACCTATTGATTTTGAATTTGGTGGAAGATCAACCAAAATCCAAGTATTGTTTCCATTATGGAGTTCATTTAATCATTAATAGCTTCTTTCCAAAATACAGCATCTCGAGACTTAGTTGCCTCTACAAATGTAACAGGATCCGCGTTCACATTAAAACAATATAGAAAATTGTTACAAACATTTCCACCATTTCCTTTTACAAGGTACATCAAAGAAATCTAGTCCAAAATCTTTAGCTTTTCTAATTCGTTTGCTTCTTCTAACTCATAGGCAAGGTTTATCATTTTCTTCACTTTATTCTAATTGAGCATCATATGAACTTTCCTTGTTTTAGTTGTTTTTAAATAGATTTAACTTTATTTTAGTAAAAAAATGGCATCTCTTCACTCAATAATTATATTGATTGAAATTGAGTCATTTGGTTCAATGACCATAAATTTATAAGCTTTACTAGTTATTATGTGCACATCCAATAAAAATGCACTCAATTCCTTTTTCTCCTAATTTCTTTCTTTTGGATTCCGAAACTTTAACTATAGCTCTACAACCCCAAACCTTTAAATAAATCAAGTTTGATTTTTTTTTCTTCTAAAATTTATGAGGAGTTATTTTATTTTCCTTTTTAGGTACACTGTTAAAAATATGACAAGTTGTTAATAAAGTTTCTCCTCAAAAACCTTGTCTAGTTCGAGAATAGGATAATGAGGGGTGGCAAAGGACCGGGTCGGGTCGGGCTAGACGGGTTAGGGGGTGGAGGCAGGCTGGGCTGGGGGTGGAGGAGGGCCAGGCCGGGACGGATGGGGGCTAGCCCGCCAGGCTTGGAGGGCCTAGATGGGCTGGGCCTGGGCTGGTCCGGCTAGGTCGGTCGAGCCCGTGGATCAATTTTTTAAAAAAAAAATTTTGTGATGAATAATTGTAAAATAGGTGTAATATTACAACCAATAATAAAAGTTAGGTAAAAAATGTTCTAGAAAACTCACAATTCACATTTAAAAGTACAAAAGTTACATTTATAATTATTCATCGTCTATTATTAGTTAACTTTGTTCTTCATTGCTTTCCCAATCCTCAATATTTATTGAAGATGATTGATCTTGAGTTCTTTTTTCTGCCTTAATCCAATCTGAGGTACACATCAACACTTCTAAAGTGTTTGGTGCGAGAACACTCCTTGATTCATCTAATCTTCTCCCGCGCTCACTAAAAGTGCTTTCAGAAGCCACAGTGGAGACCGAAGGTGTCAAAACATCTCGAGCCAATCAAGACAAAATTGGGTAGGTTGATTGATTTTGTTTCCACCATCCCAATATGTCAAAACTTGAGTCTTCATTAGCTATTTGTACTTGAGCGGATATATTGTAAATTGCCAACTCACTTAAGCCGTTGGAAGATTTCGACGAGGTTGATGAAGCTCGACTCTTTATTCTTTTAGTATCGTCGCGATTCTTGATGAGGGAATAGAAATTGAATTTTCCCTTTCCTGACAAACTTTCTCTCAGCGGGGACATGTTAGATGTCGGTGTGGAAAACTGCTCTTCGTATGTTACAAAAAGTTGGTCTAAGTTTGTGAAGAGAAATGAAATTTGAGGGGTTATTTATAGTTTTTTTTGGAAATATAGCCGTTAGTGGAATTTTGGTAAATAACTGGAACTTTTTTTTAAAAAAAAATTTTCAGACCGTTGCTGAATGAGCCGTTGGGGATTGTTGCTGCTAGCCGGTCCAGGCCAAACTGATAGGCGGGCCCAGGTGGACTACCTGCTAGGTCGGACTAAAAATTTTTTAAGGCCGTACGGGCTAGGGCAACGGGATGGGTCGGGCATAGGTACCGTTCATAATGGGCCGAATAGGCAGGGTTTTTCAGGCCGGGCCGGCCTGAATTGCTGGTCAACCCGGTCCACTTGCCACCCCTAAGGATAATATTATTAACCTAATAGCTACTCCAATGGAAGCAAAATAATATGAATTATAATATTCTCACTCATGTATGTTCTTAACCACTTGATGGGCTTTCCATATTGTAATTCAACTTCTATTTTATATATTCTAAATTTATCAAGTACTTCATCTTCAGAATACAATAATAAACATAATAAATTTTAGAAAAGGGAAAATGATTGTTTTCCTACATGAAGTTTGGCCCATTGTTTATTTCTTAAACAAAGGTTTTTTCGACCAATTTGAAACCCAAACATTTTACAGGTGATACCTAAAGTCAAAATCCTAACACCAGACCATTAAAACTACAAGTGAAAAACTTATGACAAAATTTTTTTTAAGGGTAATTTCTTCTGTTCACCTATCTCCAATGGACATAACAAAACTTCTCAAAATCCATTCGTGGCAAATTGAAGACTAAACCCCAATCCTAAAAGTCCATCTTTGTCTTCGTCTGAGAGCTAATCGTCTTTAAGTTCAAAAGAATAGTGTCTACTCAAGGAACTGCAACGATTTGAAGTGGTAGCTTAGACATGAGCGATCTAAACCATACCAGTAAGCTTTTCAAACTTCGTGTCAATCCTTAATTCGAGATTGCAACTTTTGAAATTTGAATCATTAAATAATCTGATAAAGGGTTAATAATTTGAATAAACCATATAATTAGTTTTTCGAAGTTAAATTGAGTAAGGTTTAAAATGATGATTTTTGGAAATTTTTTTTTTTAAACAATCGATTGAATGATTCTAAACATATGATGATTTGCTAGGTTCACATTCATGTTTATTTAGAATGATGAACCCCGATTGAATGAATCGAACTTTTAGTTGTTCACATTCATGTTTATTTAGAATGATGAACCCCGATTGAATGAATCGAACTTTTAGTTGTTCACATTCATGTTTATCTAGACAAAATTTGCCTTATTGCCTTTTTGATATAATGTAACTTAGAAGGGGTCTCGAACATTGGCCATGTTGTCTGTCTTTTGGAAAGGGACTTGTTAGTAAAAGTTTGTTTGTTTGTTTGATTCCTTAATTTAACTGGATAAATAATTCTCACCTTTATGACTCTAAGACCTTATGGGGTTTGTGGTTTGTTGTCAGATAAATTAAGGGGGTAAAAGGGAGGGGACCAGTTATGTTGGCAGGTATATGAATAACTTAAAACTTTATTTTCATGCAATAGATAACATATCCATGATTGAAACTGGTTTTGAGAATGACCTTGTAGAACTTTTCTTCTTTCATATAGATTATGTGCTATCCAAACTCATGGTAGGTTGTAATGAAAGGGTAGATGAGGTGTATCTTCAAGAATTGTTAACATGAAAAGGAAACAATATGAAGAAATAGAGGTATGAAGTCTTTAGAGATGTCGGTTATACTTTAATTCTAAATTCAGAAGAAGCAAAGGGATTATACCAAGTTGTTGAAAAGCAAAACAAGTGGTCAAACCAGGAAGAAAAACTTTGAACCTTTTGGAAAATAATCCAGATGACCACCTGAAGAGATTACAAAAATGATGACAAGCTTTGTTGGTACGTGTCACACAATAATATGATCCTCTTAATAACTTTTGATCTAAGATTTTTGTATGACTTTAAAATTGGGATCCTGATTGTAGAAAGGACAATGCAAAACATCAATAAAGCAAACAAGACAGGCCATATTGAACAGAGTAGTGACCAAGCTTGGCAAGGAAGGTAAAATACATATTTGGCTTTTTTCATTTTCATATTATTGTAGTCACTTAATATTGATTGTTTTATTGAAGTATTTAAATGATTTTTTTTTACAGATAACAAGATAAATGCAAGAGAAATACTAAAAGTCAAATAGGAAGCTAGTGAGAGACAACAAAGAAAAAAAAAAGGACAAATCTTGATGACAAAGTGATCAAAAGAAGCCCAAGAAAAGCTACGGCCCTGGACCAATGTACACCAAGTACTGAAGGGCTCAAATTTGGACATGATGGAAAAATTAAAACCAAAGGTGAAGCTTCTAACGAGATGTAATATCTAGAAAGGCAATCAAACCCAATTCTTTGTGTTAGAATGGAAAATTGAAGGGGAAAGTTGGGCAAGGTATTGCACATAACAAAGATTTGGAACAAGATACAGTTATAGGCTATGAAAATGAAGATGCTTTCATAGACATGTTGATTCAGTCCCTTGATCATAAAGGTCAAGAAAAGGACATAAGAAACTAATGTACCACAAGTACATGACAATGTGGAGGTCTCTCCACAAGTGAATGATGATCTAATTTGGAATATATTTGAAGAGGATGCCAACAAAAAAAAAAGTAAATGTCAAAAATCTATTTACTATGAGTATGAAAATTTTTTTTGCTTCCACATGCTTAACTTATTGGTTTAAATTTCAGGCACTGCTGCAAGCCCATATAAGCCAAAGAGAAACAGTACCGCCACAATATACAACATAAGTCATGGAATAGAGAATGGTGATGACATAGATTCAAATCATGATGACTTTAATGAAAGTGAGTATGCACTTAGTGAGGGTGGTGGTGATGAATTTAGTGAGGGTTATAATGGTGATCTTTGGGTTGACATAGGAGATGAAATGAATGTGTTGGAAGATAGCAGTGAGGAGGAGTTTGTGGATAGGTGTTACAGTAAGGAGGCCTTCATGAAAGTTTATAACCCTATCATTAACCCTGTAAATGGTTCAAATGATTAGCTTAGGAGTGGGGGGCCAGCATTTAAAGCTCTTTCAAACTTAGACTCCTTGGAAGACAAAAAAAGAATAAGAGGAAAGAGCCCAGCAAAACGAGAACTGTTATTGGCAAAACCAAGCTATCAAAGGCTGGGATAGGTCAAGCTTTATGTTCAATATGTATTCTCCGAGGCCACAACAAAAGAAAGTGCCCAAACCATAAAAGTAATGCAAGTGATCCCATGGTGATAGGTGGAGAGACTGTTCATTGAGGCCAAAGTAATGAAATCATGAATGTTGATCCTAAAGGGCAGAATGGACGAATTGGAGCTTTAGCTCAACCTTCAAATGTTAACAAATATCGTAAGTGTTTTGAACTTGAACATAACAGGAGGATATACCCAAACTGATGAAGATGGCACAAATGCCCCTGTCCGGGCAGAAAATGTGTCCTTTCAAGAACACTTCAATTACCAATTGCAGTCTCAAGTGATACAAGAGATTGTAAAAATTTATATTAATTAATCTTGTTGATTTTCTTCCTTATTTCAATTAGGTGATGTATTTATAATTTCTTTTGTTAAATGTTGTAGGTGAATGAAGGTCTGAGGAGGGCTCAAAAATATGGATCATGTGGTGCAGCAATACCAAAGAAAACACTCAAGCTACATTCAAAGCATATATGACTGGATGATGAAGATTTGAATTGTTTTACTGTGAATATTGATCATGGTTTTTTGGAAGTTTATTAGTGGCTGGACATTTTTGTTTTCTTGAACATAGATGGATTAAGATTTTTTTGTAATGTAATTAGGGATGGATGGATTAAGTCTTTTTCATGAAGCCTTTCGGGTTAGCTTAGTTAGTAAAACTTTTAGTAAATGGTGGTCATGGGTTAGCTTGATACCATTTTGGTGGTTGATGCCAATATCTATAAGTACTTGTACTCTAACATATTTACCAAGTTGGATCAATGCATGACTTTTTTCATATAATGTGTTATGTTATTCATGGGATCATTTACATATTTTTAAATACATTTCTCAAGTACATTTAACAATGCCAAAATGTTAAATACAAACCAAAAAGCCACAAATGCACATTAGGTAGAACAATTGAATTTAACAACTATTATTGGAAGTTTGATTACACACGTAACTGGAACAAAGAAACATAAATAATACCAAACACAAGATATCACATTTATTACACTTACAAAGATGTTTTAGTTTTAAGAATACACACACCACAATTCACCATACCTCTTGAAATTCTTGAAACATAAGTGCCTACTAATTTATCCTAATTTAACCAAACCTAAAGCAACAAAGTAGTACTAATTTGTCCCAAATACAAGCCAACTGAATCCTAAACTTCACCAAACTTCTCTTAGCACAATAAAATAAGAGCAACATGCTCATACTCAGCAAGGCCACCAATGCAATAAACAATATCTTCCCTTTCTTCATTTCATAACTCGGCTTGGATCCTAAGGTGGAGTGTTTTTTTTTCCAACAACCCAAGTATGATAATTTTGGTCATTTTCCACATTATTGGGTCAAACTATTGAACAAAATCAGATCCACCAGCTTGTTGCAAAAATCAAGCAGAAGTAAAAAATCAAGTCGAAGTAAAAAATCATCTTTTAGAGACCCATAAGTAACATTGAACTTTCAATGTGAACCAAAGTCAAAAATCAAGCCATTGGGTTAAGAGATTACCTAAAATTGATTGCATCCTAGGAATCTCCTACTCGGATTGGTGTCGATCCAGAAAGTCCTCAAGAGACAAAATTTCTCACAATGACAAAATGTTGTAGTAGTGGGTGCCAAGAAATTCATAGATATTTTCATGGTGTTTTTTGGGTAATTTTGTAGAAGAAATTCTTGGATCTTCACAACAGCATTTGAGAGCTTGAAGTTTTGAGAAAGAAGAAGCCATTTCTGGAAACTTTATAGCAAGAAAGGAGCCAAAGCTTTGTTATGTCTATTCGAGATGGGTGAACAGATGAAATTACAATTAAAAAAAGTGTCATGAGTCTTTCACGTGCAGTTTTAATTGTCAGGTATTAGGATTTTGACAGTAGATACCATTTCGGTCACCTGTAAATTGTTTAAGTATCAAATTTGTTGAAAAAAAAATCTATGTTTGAGAAATAAATAATGGGCCAAATTTGATATAGGTAAAAGGTAATTCAGCCTCAAAAAAAATCATCAATAAATATAACAAAGTATTTCTTTCCAACTAAAGTAGGAGTACCATGTAAATCACAAACATCACTATGTATAAGTTCAAGTAATTCTAAATTTCTTTGAAATTTAGGAAAATTAGTTCCTGTTATTTTTGTTAACATAAATGTATTACATTTTTTAATATTTTGATCAAATTCTGGAATTAAGTTTAACTTATACATGTTAGACAATTTCCTATTAAACTAAAATATCATTATCATCTATAAGTGATTCTAATGTTATTTAAAGGAAAATATCATTATCATCGATGTGAAGATTTGGTCTTTTTCAAGGTTTCCGGCAAAAACTTACTGGAAGATGAAAATGTAATTTATAGTGAAAGGCAAAGTGGGTATTTCATTTTTTTTTTTCAGATAACCCTTGAAAGCCCTAATAGACTTTTAATTAACTTTATTTTGATGATAACAAATTAAATTAATGGTGCTTCAAGTTTATCTATTTTAGGAAGTTTTTGGATTACATCAAAGTCTCTCATAAAAATATTATACTTACAAGTGTGAAGTTATCCAAGAGTTCAAGACTTTACAAGATTGAAGGCTTCAAGGTTGAAGAAATAGTTTAGAAAGGTTGGTTGGGTATTTAGTCTAATTTTTGTACCAATTCTTTCTAATGATGATTCTTGCACTAAAAATATTTTTCATAAAATATTCTTTAAAACTTTCAAAATATATGTTCTCATAAAAATATGTTTCAAAAATGTTTTATCAAAATGTTTTTGATTGGTCATAATTGATTATATCTTAAAATATCAAAAACACAAATGGTTTTGGTTAACTGTGTGTTTTGGACCTTGACCGCCCAGGTTTCGACCATCCAAACTAACTAAATCTGGATCCAAAAAGTTACTGGAAAAACTTTGGACCCTGACTCACCTTGTTTGGACAATCCAATCTGATTTAATCAGGATCCAAATCGTTATTGGAAAAACTTTGGACCCAGATTTTTTCTTGTTTGGACGATCCAGCCTAACGAAATCAGGATCCAAACTTTGTGGCGTTAGTTTTAAACAGTCAAATTTTTGACCGTTGCTTCTTCTTCTTCTCCAACTCATGTAAGCCATTTCCATCACCTAAAACAAAGACCTCTCTGCACCAAAACATCTCCAAAAACATTCAAGAGCAAAAATTCTTGCAAATCTTCAAGGTTAAATTCATTTTTCAAGAATCATCAAAAGAGGATTTCTAGGGCTCATCTTGTATTCATCTCACTCCAAAGAGGAAGTGTTCTTTGTACTCATTTCAAATCCTTATAGTTGATTTGTTGTGATTTGATTGTCTAGGTCGTCTTTGTAACACAAAATCCTCGTAAGGGATTATCCTAGATTACTCTTGTATTGAAAACTTGGGTTTGTGGCCCTTGATTGTATTGTTGTTTGATTTTGGTGGATTTGGGAAAATCCTAAGGTAGAAAACTTTAAAAGCTTAGATAGTGGACTAAACTCACAAGGGTGAGTTGAACCACTATAAATTCTTACGTCTCTTGAATTTACTTAACATTTATATTTCTATTTCTTGAAAAATCTATTAAGTGAAATCTTTACATATCAACTGTTTGATAAATTGGTCAAACCAAATAATTTGCAGTTTTTTCAAGAGAAGGTTTAAGTTTTTCAACCCTCCCCCCCCCAAACACTCTATATTTAACCACTCTAATCATCATCAACTGGTTCCTTCATCTCTGATTTTCCCATATCAAATCACATTTTTTGTCGTCTTCTTCCACTTTTGATTACTTCTTTGATTCTACCAATCATCATCAGATTCATCACCAGAGACAGAGATTTTAACAAAACATCATCATCATCAACATAAACCTACCACCCACATTGTTGCAACCTCTTGATCTTTGAAAATTGTTATTTACATCATTTGAAAAATTATTTACATTACTTGCAACCCCAATATTCCCAAACCCTTGTGGACAAGTAAACATGGGTGAAAATGGAGTCCAATTCCCACACCTACCCTTATTTCTCTCCAAAGTTCCCATTGAAACCCCGAGTGGCATCAAGCCCCAACAACAAAAGTAAGCTTCTTGTAATTCAATAATGGGTGGCGGAGAAGGATACTTTCTTACAAGTTTGATAGTTCAAGACACATTCAACATAAACAAAAGGATACTCATACATATAATAGCAACATGGGCAAGCTGTCCAAAAGCTTAAGTCCCCATCATTTGAGGCATCATCCACTCTTCTCTCATCGCCTCTAAGATCACTATTACTGACATTTTCAATAACATTATTAGTTTTTCGAGGCACATTATCATTATTATTACTATTAGTGTTAGAATTTTCAAAAGTACCAATAAAATTGTGGATATCAATAGTAATCCTTCCTTTGTTGTGGCTGTGTCTCTAGTTGTGGCTGCTGATGAAACTGCTGATGCACCTGAGGTGAAGTCTAAGTCTGAGGCTGGGTGAGATTGAAGAAGATAGGGATGGGAAGGGGAGGGGGGAGGGGAAATCGGAGGCTGTGCTGGGGTTGGTAAGGCTCTGGTAGCAGTGGCTTTGGCTGCCTCACTTGTTCTCCACTCAAATTCTGTTAGGATATTGGTAGACTCACCGATTCTCAACTCACAATCTCCTGAGGAAATGAGAGACGAGGGAAATGGGGAACCAGTTGAAGATGATAATAGTGGGGAAATCTGGTTGGGGGTCTCTAAAAAAAAAATGAAATACACACTTTACCCTTCACTATGATTTTATTTTAGGTATCTAATAAATTAAAAAAAATATATGGAGCAAAGGTATCAATTGTAAAGTATTTGGGAACAAAATATGTCAATTTTTCTTTTCTTTTAGAGATTACTATAAATGGATAAAGAAATTATTTGACATTTGATTTACTTTATCCTCATGTTAAAATTAATTATAATGATAATTAAGGGAGTTATATCTCATAAAAATATTATTTAATAATTATTATTCATCAAATTCAATTAAATTATTTTATATTTGGTATTTAGTTTTATAATTTTAAAAGATAATTTAATTATATTTAATATGCAGTTTTATTGTCATTGTATATTATTGTATTGACTTATTAATAAAATTGTAAAACTATATATTAAATATAATTAATAATGATAATAAGATAGTTATATTTCATACAATTTTCTTATATAAGTTTTTTATGGGGTGAATTTTCATTTTTAAGTTAATTGGTTTTTCTTTTTTCTTTTTTTACCCACCCCTCGAGGATCAACAGTGATAACCTACCGTTCCTTGTTATGTTTCGAACCTTAGACCTCTCAATCCCAAGTATTGCTGCTATTAAGCTCGCAAGACTTAGCAAACTTTACCATCTTCAAATATGAGGGAAACATTTCTCTTACTCTTGTCATTTTTTTACCAAAATATGAGGACTTCGAAGGATACAACTTCTCTTCACCGTGATAAAGGATTGATAGAGGAAGGTGTTAGTTGAAAGATGTTTCAGCTGTTCAAGATTCTGGTAGGGGAATTTGGAAATTTACTTCTAAGGTAGCAGTTTGGTGAAAGCAATTAATTATTGAATTTAATTAATTTAATATTTATGGAATTAATTAGTAGAGCATAGTATCTCTATTTTTTGTAAGTAAATATTTGAAATCTACTTAATGAAGACAGGAACACAATATTTGGACTAAAATACCCCTTCCTATGTTGACAAATTTCATGTTCTTGCAAACCAAAGAACATATTCTTTTAATCAAAAAGTTCTATTGGGTCAATATAAAAAAAAGATAAGACATTTATACAGTTAAAAAAAATTCTAAAGGATTTAAAAAGTTACATACAGATATTTGAGACCCATATGAATTAAGTAAAAAAGGTTAGGGATGCAAAAGAGGATTTTCTCGTGAAAAAAATTAAAGGTTTTTAAGTCTAGAAGGTTACTTTGATTCTATATATAGGGTTTTTATTTCATTGATCTGGTCAAATTATAAGGGTAGTGCTTATTGGCACAAATTGATCCACCTTTTCATGGATCAAAGCTTTTATGACAATGTAAAATTTCATTTATATCCTTTTATATTTTGGAGGGAATTTTTATCAATTCCC
>JAWZTD010000082.1:4339177-4349972 GCA_035221335.1 Echites panduratus
CAATAGCAAATTCATTAACCAAAAAAAGAAAAAACCTTGGCATATTTGCACATGTGTGGAAGACCCAACTATCCTTTTGTTATAAATATAAGGTTCTCACACTGCAGGGGGAGGTTTCACATGAATAACAATAGTGGCAGACAGAAAACCCTTGGGTGTGGGGGTCATATACTGGACTATCTAAGGCGAATGCAAGCAGAGAGTGCTACTTTCTTCTATGCAATTCAGGGTGATGATGATCAATCTGGTGCAAATATTTTTTGGGCTGATGGAACTTCCAGGTCAAACTACAATTATTTTGGGGATACTGTCAGATTTGATCTATTGTACAGGAGCAAACGCTGTAGAGTACCTCTCGCAACCTTCACGGGCCTAAATCATCATGCCCAACCCGTATTATTTGGTTGTGCATTAATGTTCAACGAGTCTGAGAGCTCCTTTATTTGGCTTCTCCAGACTTGGCTTCAAGCTATGTCTGGACGGTGCCCTGTTTCAATCACAACCAACCTTGATCATTTCGTACAACTTGCTGTTTCACATGTTCTTCCAAAATCACGTCACCGTATTTGCAAATGGAGTGTGTTTGATGAAACACGGGAGAAATTGAGTGGTGTGTATCATACAAATCCTGCCTTTGAGTTTGAATTTAAGAAGTGCATCAGTGAAGCTGAAACAGCAGAAGAGTTTGAGTCTAATTGGTGTTCAATTTTGGAGAGATTCTGTCTTGTGGACAATGAGTGGCTTCAGTCCCTGTACATTGCCCGCCATCAATGGGTTCCTGTTTATATGCGAGATACCTTTTTTGGGGAACTTTCAACAGCTGATGAAGGTGATGCAGTAAACTTGTTTTTTGATGGCTTTGTGAATACTAGCACCACTATGCAGATGTTGATTAAACAGTATGAAAGAGCTGTAACAAGTTGGCATGAAAAAGAGTTAAAGGCTGACTTTGATACTAATAATGCTACCCCTATTCTAAAGACACCTTCTCCTATGGAGAAACAAGCTGCTAATCTATACACAAGGAGAATATTCATAAAGTTTCAAGGGGAGTTGGTTGACACACTTGCCAATCCTGCTACCAAAATTGACGATACAGGAACAATTATGACATATCATGTGGCCAAATTTGGTGAAGAGCACATAGCACATACTGTGAGGTTCATGGGAAATGAAATGAAGGCTAATTGTAGCTGTCAAATGTTTGAATTCTCAGGTATCATTTGTAGGCATATTCTATCAGTATTTAGGGCAAAAAATGTTCTTACACTGCCTTCTCTATATTTATTGAAACGGTGGACAAGAGAGGCCAAGAGTGCTGTAGGGACCAGAGAGGAATGTGCTTCTGAGTCTCCAAGCAAATCTCATGAGTCTTTAACAGTGCGCTACAATAATCTACGCCAAGAAGCTATTAAATTTGTAGAAGAAGGTGCAAAGTCCATATATATTTATAATGTGGCCTTGCATGCTCTACAGGAGGCCACAAAAAAGGTTGCTGCAGCAAAGAAGAAAAGCATTGGGGCAACTGTAGAGAGTAATCAAGCTAATGGAAGCAATCTGGATGTGCATGCAGACAATGTTAATCAAACAGCAGCTAATCTTTCATTGGTGAGATTTTGTATTTATTACTTTTGTACAATCTGAATTTTTCTTGATGCATCATCAATACCCTTTACCAGCTATATCTGCCAGCTTTTCCAAGAAGTGAATTTGCATAGTTGCATTTTTAATGATTTTGATCTCTATGTTTAGCTGAGTTTTTGCTCGTTGTGGCATGGTAATATTTTTCTCCCTGATATCCATATTAAATATTAACATGATGTAGATATCTTCTTATTATTAGCTGTATTCTTTACCTTTCCGGGTTTGAGGTAATTGGTATTTACTGTCTTAAGAACCATGTCTTCAAGGAGGGGAATAGTATATTGTAAAGGTGAATCATCTTCTTGCGAGACAATGGACTTTGTTAGGCAGACTTAAGAGCACTTCAGTGCTTTCTGGAATGTGATTCTTATAGGTTTGGAATCAAAATCATGCCTACCACAATCTAATCCCTGGCATTTTTCAATTTGATGTGCCTCCCATGAACGGTGTCTTCTAATATTTTAAACACTATTACAATCTTGCTTTCTCTCCTCAAACTCCCCAACCATTTAATTGGTGGGTTTCTCAGATACTGGATATCTCAGCATAAATTGAGAAAACTGCAGTTTCGAAACAAGAGAAGTTCTGTTTTGTATTTGGCAAAACATCCCTTCCCTTGGTGAGAGATTGATGGTTAGTTTTCTTTCTCCCTCATTGGTTATTTCCACCAAGAGAATACATTCAAGAGAAACTCTTGTTATTAGATGGAACTATGATGAAATGATGGAGCCATGAGTACTTACACCGGTTTGCTCATAGTTTTATATACCTATAAGGGAAACATTGATATGCTTCGTCCCCACTCTTTTCACTTCCTAATTAACTGAAAACATGAATATGTGTAACAATGAGAACTTATACTTTTCCTATCTAGATAGACATTTGGCTCTTGAGCATTTTCATTGGTTGTCAAATTGGGAGCAATGAATGGTTGGAATAGTGTGCATCTTTCCAGTTGGGCTGTTGTTTTGTTTCGACAAATTTAATTGCTTCAGGGAGGAAAAGAAACAAAGTAGAAGTACTGAGGAATAATGAAAAAAAGAATAGAACTAGGAAGTGGTAAAGAAAGTTATAAAACTGGTTAAAGAAGCAGCAAGTAGTATCAGGCAGTGGTATGCTTAGGCATACTTATGTATTACGGAGGGAAATTGGGCCCAGACATGGCTTTCTGAAGTGGATCTTGAATAATTCCTGCCAATTTTGATCATCCTAGAGAAAGTGATTACCTAGTTTCCATGATTAATCCTCCATATGAACTTTTGGTATATCACTGGGTGGGAGATAAAATATGTTGACTCTCGGAGAAGAATGGAAGTTTACTGAACCTTGGGATCTCTTAAATATGAGTATTGTGAAGAGTAGGTTAGTCATCTAGCTTTATTTATTGGAACACCTCCAGTGAGCAGTTGTTTATTGAGATTTTATGAGCCCAAACAACCTTTAATTGAGATTTTATGAGCCCAAACAACCTTTTAAATTTACCTTTTGGCCTTGCTTCATCTTATTCTACAAGAAAATGTGTTCTATTTGTTTATCATCTCAGTCCCAATGTCTGAATTCCTCCTGTAAATTTGAGAAAAATTTGCAACTATGCTAGAGATTCATCTGTAAAGAAATTCTATACTAAAAAATTTAGGAGAGGTTTAGGGGAAGTAGAACAGATACAGGAAATGGATATGGTTATCCTATTATTACTTATTCCTCAGTATTTATCTTTTTTATTTATTTTTCTGTTTCCTAGGGTGGTTATCACCACATTAGATATGCTTTGAATGCCTCTAAGTGACGTTCTTGCATTATTTCCTTATTCTCTGCCTTGTAAGCCAACAAAAGGAGAAATTGAATTTAATGAAAGGGAAGAGATCTGCAAAGTGCTTGCTGAGGAGGTCTTAGGGCTCCCTCATATAGAACCCTTCTTTGTTCTTTAACCCGTAAACATAAGGCAGGAATAGACCTGTGATGCAATTTTGGGATCAGACACATAACAAACCATCTGAAAGCTTATTGCTGCTTCCTGGTCCCTGCAGCATGTTCGAGCTTTTATCCTACAAGAGGAAGCTTGTGCTGTTAAATTTCCCCATAATTTTAAAATCTTGCACCCAGTTGGTATATGCCAAAACTCCAATTTCCTTACTGCGTCAGTTCATTTGGGAGGAGCTGCGAGTGAGACTACCTGAAGTTAGGATCTCGATGCCCCCTGAATTCCACTCCACAAAGATCTCATTGTAGTATGCATTGGCCAATTACATGTCTCATTAACCATTAGCATATGCATATTCAAATACTAGAAACAACTTTCAACAGCTCTCTGCACTAAACACAAATAGAAGTAGGATTTTTAATAAAAATAGATTTACATTCTAATGACTGAAAATATAAAAGTTTTCTACCCTTTTGCTCTAACTTCTACCACATTTTCTCTTTAGTAAGCTCAGGAGAGTTTTATGTTCATGTCAGAATTGCATAGTAACATATCATGCTATCAATGAATATGTCCTAATTCGAAACAAAATAGAGGACAAAGAAACATTTAGTGGGAGAGCAGAGGAGCAGAGATTAAGCAAGTGAATAGTTGCATTTTATTAAGGAGCAGGAGATTCATGGTTGAAACACAATACCAGAGAGGGAAGAATGGAGAACAAATAGAAGAAACATATTATTAAAGGGGAATGGATACAACATTGTAGAAGGAAAATGAAAAGAAGCTTTTATGAAGTGATAGTGATGAAATCTACTTTTGGTAGCAGACGAGCATCCGTGAAAGTTTGAATGGAGACAATTTAGAGCTAGTTATGAGTCTAATGACAATCCCTCCTTATATCCAACTAGAGAGCTTCAACTGTCCAATTGAGAAACTTTGAAATCTTCTGGTGCAAAATTGTTCAATAAAGGTTTAGTGGTCTTCTAAATGTGCCTATGGTTTACAGAACAGATCTAAAGATTTCTGCATCAATACTTGTTTCAGATACGTAGTTAAGTGATTCGATATGGTTATCAGTGTTGATTAATTTTCACAGCAATTCTATGCCTGATTCAGGAACTTGCATTTAATATGCAACTCTTCTTATACATTATATCTTTATCCTGATCACCTGGGATGCTATATGTTTAGAGATCCAGGCTACTTTTCTTACTCACCAACGTAAGGAGCTTCAATTTAGTTTTGCTAAAAGGTTACTGCAGATTAAATGTGTAATAGGATTACCAAGCTTACACCCAGTTAAAGTTTAGTCAGGAAGGTTTCTACCTGAAGCAGTTAGCTTATTGGCATGTATCCATCCCCTTGATTTGCAGGAGGAGAAGGAGAAGAAAATCCAGCAGTTAACAGCAGAGTTGGAGTTCACAAATAAGAGATGTGAAGTTTATCGTGCCAATCTGCTTGCAGTTCTGAGAGACATGGAAGATCAAAAGTTAAAGCTATCAGTCAAAGTACAAAATGCTCGGCTCAGCTTACGGGAGTAAATATTTTGTGGTTATTTATTATTTTTCAAAAAAATAGCTAAATCATTGTCAACCTCTCTTACTCTCTTTCACTCTGTAATGAGGCCACTGAAAAGTCCTTCAAAGAAGTCATCTCATCTGCACTTTGGGGAAGGGTTTGTATGATACTAGCATAGCATTGTCCTCGTAGCGTTTGTATGTAGCATACGGAAGAAGTACTTGAATCATTAAGAAGTCATTTTATTTACCAGCCAGTTGCAATTCCCTGGGAATTCTTGTTCTTTGCTATTTCATCAATATAAAAGTATGAAATACTCCCTTTGAACCCATGTAGTGTAGTGCAACACAGAGGGGCGTTCATCGATTCAGGTCGCTAAAAATGTCATTTAATTGATCCAGTGTTTTAGAGCCGATCCAAGCCAAATCCCATTAGATAGGATTTGAAATAAAATAAAAGATTGGATTATATTGGACTTGATTATTTTATTTTATATATAATAAAATTAAAACTAAACTAAAATAACAAACAACTCCTCCATTTTAAGATTATAAAACCTTAAAATAATATATTTATTGTTAATATTTAATAAATATAAAATAAAAAATATAAGATTGGTTTGATTCGGTTGTAATGAGTTACTTAGCTTTCATATCCGACAATCGAATCCATTTTGACAACATAGGACGTGCACAACTACTAGTAAAGTTTTCTTTGTGAAGACAAAATTAATTCATTCTTAACATAGTTTTCATTAAGAAACCAAACATTATTTTGTTAGCTAAAGAAAATGTACAAAATTCTTATTAAGGGAAGTAAACAAATTTTTATTGGACTTTTTTATTTTCTCTCATATTATCTTTTTCTGGTTGGTTCACAATTTTCTAACCAACGTTGACATTAGTTTTACTTACAAGCAAAAGAAAAATGTTAATGAGAGTCGAAATTTAAAAGAATTGAGAAAATTATGTGATGTAAGACAATTTGACCCATATATTTTTTGTCTATATACACTATTACGTCCTTATTAATTAGAATAAGGAATAAGGCATGAATCTTATATCGAATCTGAGATGAAATTATCCCCACCTTCAATTATGAAAAAAGTTATTATGAAGGCAAAGGTATCTCCCTTGCCTTTTACATAATTTATTATTTTTAACTTTTTTGAATTAACTTTAACCAGTTACATGTATATCATCTGAGAGGTAATTAGGAGTTACTCTTTCCTCTGGTCTTTTTTGCTTACAAGTCCTTGGACGCACCCTCACTCTTTGATTTAGCTGATTCGCCTGGTGCGCAAACGCCCTCCTGTTTTAACTACATGATTTAGCTTCCATCGTTCAATATCCTTACTCTCTCACTTACACAACCAAACAAACAAGAATGGATTCACAAAGTAAATCCCCTACAAAAAACAGCAAGGCAAAAGAAAGGAACAAACTGGCCAAAAGAGAAGACCCAGATACCCAACAAGGTGTTTTGGTTCCCGTGAATTTCACAAAAATCCAAGTCAAAGAAGTTATCCTCTAAACAATTCCCCACTCAGTCCAAGATCACCGTGCATGATATGCACAAAAGCTCTAAAGAACCTACTTGTTCCTCTAGCTAATCAGAATCATCGGTTCGAAAGTCTGATCACTATCTAGGTCAGCAGTAGGTCAAAGAAGATTTTGCATATATAAGCAGACATATGAAGGAGTTAAAAAAATTCGTTAATTACAAAACAAGAAAGTATATGAAATTTGAAGAATCTGAGGACAAAGAAAAGAAACATAAGAAAAATAAATTAGATGAAGAGGAGACAATGAATAATAGTGTGCATCCACCGAAATAAAAAGAAAAAGCTCTCGCATATATGCTCAACCCTCAATTTCCTCAAGGGATCTTTCCATTTGTGCAGCCACCACCATCCGTGGAGCACGTTGCCCCTCAGTCGTATCATGCCATCCTGTCGTTCTACCAGTCCAATTATCCAACCAACTATCCTTTTTCCAAACTAAACGCCTCAGTAGCAAACCAGAATTACGAAACACGTTGCAAGACTTACAAGCGCAAATAGACTACATTAGTGGTCGACTGACACAGTTTTAATGACAATGCACAAGGCCTATGACATGATCTTATGTCAGTGTTTTGGTAATACTTTAACAATTAGGGCCTTGGAGTAGTATGCTAGCCTTCCTGCTAACTCTATCACTTCGTTCACAAGGTTGGAAAACATGTTCTTGCAAAATTTCCAAGCAAGTCGTGCACCAAAGAAGGGTCCGGGTTATTTGTACGATAGTTACCAAATGAATCCTTGGTCGATTTACTACAGCTGTTTAATGATGAATTGATGGAGATTATAAATTGCACATAATAGATGTATGTAGAAGCCTTCTGCAAAGCCATTGCCCCAGGCCTTTACTCCCATAAGTTAAACATAAGGTAGTTGAAAACTGTGAAGGATAGACAAGGTGTACAAGTGGATAAAAGGTGACGAGGTCGATAGACAAAAAGATGATACTTACAAGAAGCAATTGCAATTGCATTTGCATTTGCAGGGTAGCAAGTAGCTAGGTATTACTGATAGATATGGACCTTCTAGTTATCCCCTCCCCAAAAAAAAAGTTTTTTCTTAAAGGAGTCAAAATACTTCTAGTTACAATCAGTCATATCGATAACAGACCTTATCATATCTTGCACTGACAACTGCTCTACGGCATCCCCTTTGCCTGCTGAGAATCCCCACCACCAGCATCAGCAGTTGCCTATGGCTCACGACCGAACAGTGAATGCAACAAGAACAAACCTCCCAGGCAGGCTTCTACCTACATCCCACTGAATGCACCGCGAACATTAATCTTGCAGGGAGTTGAAAGTCTTGGAACACTGCAACCACCAAAACCTATGAACATTCCATCTGAAAAGCAAAGAATGGATAAGCATGAGTTACTCCCTTTGATCTCATGTAGTGTAGTGTAGTGTAGTGTAGTGTAGTGTAGTGCAGTGCAGATAGGGTGTTCGTCAGTTCGACAAAAATGTCATCTAATCCATCCAGTACCGATCTAATCCAAAAACTATAAAATTGGATTGGATTCGATGGTATATATTAATTTTAAATAAAATAAAATATTGAATTATATAGGAATTGATTAGATTTTATTTAATTTTATATATAATAAAATTAAAAGTAAAGGAAAATAACGATAACTTCCCTATTTTAACTAAATAACTATAGAACCTTAATTTAATATATTTATTATTATTATTTAATAAATATAAAATATAAAATATATGATTGGTTAGATTAAGTTATATTGGGTTGTTTTTCTTTTACATCCAACAATCAAACCGATTTAATTAATTGTTTAAAAAATTCATCAAATCAATTCGTGTAAGGACCCTCAAGCTTACCCATTATACTCTAGAAGGGCATTGGATTTTGCATGTGGTTACCGGACTACCGGAGGGAGTGGGCTAAGGCAAGGCCTTAGTAACTATGACTAAGAAAATTCCGATCTTAGAAAACAAAGTAACTAAGTGTTTAGTTCAATTGATTAAGTTGAAAACAATGGATATTACATTGTCCATCAAAATGATATCCGTGGTACAATCATTTAGACTTAACAGCCTCCATCATATACATACAAGCCAAATGTAGTAATTTACATCAACAATAAACAAGGTAAACTAGATCTAAAATTAACTGAATCCTTCAAAATGCGGAAAGGCAGAGTATACAGCAAATGGATAAGCACTCCGACTAAAGATTTCTCCTAATTATCCCCAAAATCTAAAGGAAAATAACCACACTCCGACTAAAACTTAGTGAGTAATCTTTTCCATGTTAGAGAAGAAAATAAAATATTTAGGATAACTAAGAGCTTGATTAAGATTAAATCCAAGCAAGTACAAGTGTTCAAGACAATTTCAAGTATCAAGCCACAAGTACCATCTTATCACTCCCAAGTGAATGATCATGCCATCACACCCCTAAACAAAACAAGATGCAAATATTTCCCAAATACCACTCGAATCACATAGCGAACCCCTCTATCGGGTTTAACCTTCCAACATTCATCGAGGAGCACCCTAATAGTCAACGGGGTCCATACCCAAAATAAGTCAGTCTTATGCTTTCTCATTCCTTACAGATTTCCCATCATTAACTCCGTTGGCTAGTACTTAATTTTCAAATAACTAGGTTTTTTCTTCACAATAGGTGAGAATTCAAATGGCTAAGCAGATTACCATATCTAGTCAGTTATCCTCATCCCATCCTATTGGATTCCATATCTTAGGTTTCACATCTTACGTCATTTGGGACATGATCCGATTTCATATTAAGGGTTTCTTTGGAACAATACAAATTCATACAAATAATTGGGGTAATTGCCCCCCCCCCCTTTTTTTTTTTTTGCTAATTTCTATAAAAAAATCATTTATGAAAGTAATATTGATTTCTCTCAAGATTAACTTGATAGTCCAATTGATATTCTTGGAAAAAAAAATTATTCTTAGTAAAAGAGGAAGAGCATTTTATTAAGTACTTGGAGATTAGCTAGGCTTTTAAATCATTCTTGATGGAAGCCAAGAGTAAAATAAAGTTTGATCATAGTTTCCTAAAATGGTTTTATCAAAGCTTTGACAATTATACAATCTAAAGGATCTAATTTAAAGTTTTCCAGTTAAACTTGTAGGGAATATTTTCGTTTCTTGAAAATTCCATTCTAATTGTAAAATTTAACTTCATAAGTATAAATATATAATTAAGCATATGTATGGTTTTAAAGTAAACCTCTCCAAAACATACATTCCCTATACTTGGATCACTAAATCCAAAGGGAGATTTGTGCCAAAACTTTCATATGGCATATTTAATCAATTTAGAAGCTTCATAGAGATTAAACTAAGTTTTAAATACTTGACTCATGATGGATGGAAAACTGGACATCCTTGGTCCCTCTTCTAAATTTTTGCACGGTTTGATCATAATAATGATATCCATAGCAATATATACCTAACATGCTTTCAAGATTCATTCAAAGCACCAAAAAATTAAGATTTCATAACTATATTATAAATCATGAAATTTTCGTTATACATAGTTTAAAGCGTTAAAGTTACAGATTTTTTTTATCAACATCTCCTCTAAATCTAGTTCATCTTAGTCTGACTAAAACAAACCATAGTAGTTTCTTGGTGGAGTTCGTTAATATAGGTTCAAATATAAGGCAAACATGTAACCATGGTGGATCTTAGTCTGACTACCTTTGGTTTTTTCCCTGCATCCAGAGGGGTGCGCCAAGGAGATCCACTTCCCCCTGCTCTCTTCATTCTAGCTGCAGATTCCTTCTCTAGAACCCTCAACTACCTCACGGATTCTGGCTACATTGAGAAGTTCAATCAACCAAAAAATTGCTTGACTATTTCACACTTATGCTTCGCAGATGACGTCATCATTTTTACCAAAGGTAGCAAGACTAATCTAAATCATTTGATGTCTTTATTACATGAGTATCAATCCTGCTCGGGCCAAAAAATAAACTCTAACAAGAGCTCTTTCTATGTTGGCAGTGGCTCCCCTCTTAATAGAAATAGGACCATCATTAATGTTACCCAATTTAGAAAAAAGGAGCTACCCCTTATTTATCTGGGTTGCCCTATTTTTAAAGGGAGAAGGAGGGTCAAATTCTTTGATTTCTTGATCCAAAAAGTGGCTTCTAG
>JAWZTD010000082.1:4355562-4388535 GCA_035221335.1 Echites panduratus
CATTTTATCCAAACAAATATCCATTTGAGTGGAGGATGGACACCCAATTGAATTGGGTGTCCAAACAGACCCTTAGTTCACCTGTCTCGTTAACCCACCTAGAAATAGTGCGGTTCAGTTTTTTTCTAACCCGTCCTCAACCTGCCTCACCCCGTACATGCAATCCGTCTCGACCTATCCCAAAACCCGTTCTCAATATGTCCAACTCGTCCCAAACCCATTTCAACCCATCCTGTCTCGCCCCGTAGCCTGCATCATCAGAGGCCCACCCCGTACATGGCCCTCTAAAATGCAGGGTTAGTATTCATGTGCCATGAATCGGCCCGTCCCGTCCCGCCCCGTTCTCTTTCAGCGGGTTCCTGAACCCGTCCAACCTACCTCGTCCTCATTGCTAACCCCACGCATACACTATTCATGAGGGTAGAGCTGTCATACCCTTGGGGCCATCGTGCCCATAATTTAGGAGGGTTCAATTGAGAATTTAAAATTTAATTTGTTGAAAACCTTTTTTTAAGACCCAGGGTGGAGGAGGACTTTCATGAGATCGACTGGCCAGGATGAAGAGTTTTTTTAAAAATATATATTTATATATAAATTATTGGAATTGTTAATATTCTTTCAATTGGAATTTTTAGTTTATTCTTATTTTTTTTTTATGCATTTGTGTTTATTGTTAATTATTTCTTTGAACTGATTTATGTTTATTGTTAATTTATCTTCTTTGAATAAAATTTAGAACGACTGGTTAAATTTTAATTTTTCATAATATGTCTATTTAAAAAAAAAATTAACTATGAGTTTACTTTCAATTCTTTTTAATGATTCATATTTTCTTTATATTTAGAAAGATATTTTATTAACTATTATTTCATTCATCCTACAATTTATTATAATATTTTTGTAATTCTGCAGTTATACATATATATATATATATTATTACCTCTGTTCTACTATATAAAGCATTAGCCTCATTCTACGTAGATTAAAATCTCTCTAAAATATAACTATTTTAAGTCAAAAATACCCTTTGTCTCTCTCTAATAATTACATGTTCTTTCTTAACAATAAATATAAAAGAAGGTTAATGGAAAAATATCATAATTATATATAAATAAATTGTAAAAAAAAACTTATATTATGGAACAAATGAAACAAGCTAAAATAACTAATATTTTGGGGCAAGGGAATATGCTATAAATTTTTTAATCATTAAAGAAGTAATATTGTAGGATAGTAATGGTAGGCGAGCGGGTTGGGTCAGGCCTAGCGGGCTTAGAACCTGGACTCTATTTTAAATGAAAGTAAAGTTAATTAAAATTTTTTTATAATTAAAACTTTGAAAATTTTAGAAGTTTAAGACTTTAGAACTAGAAGTTTAAAAATATATATAAGTAACTTGAGTGTAAAACTTTATAAATTTTTTTGGAGTAACGTAAGTTCAAATTTTTTCAAAAATTAGTAAAAAAAATTTTTGGAGTAAAATTTTAAATGAAAGTAAAATGGAGTAACATCTATTAGAATTAGATGTTTGGAAATTAGAAAAAGTCACCTTGAAATGATGAGATTTTGGCATTGACCCTATTGAATTTATTAGTAAAAAATTATTCAAATTACAAAGGTTGTAAAAAATCACAATAAAAAATTACAATAAAAATAAAATTATGAAGGATAAGTACTTTTTAACAATTATAAATAAAAAATTACATTTTTATGTTATCCGTATATGGTGATCTTTCTTTGTAAAATTCCCAATCTTTATGATCAATTAAAAGAGCCACTACTTGTAATTTTCTTTCTGCTTTGATCTAGTCGGAAGCACATATGATAGCTTTTAGAGTGTAAGGTGCCATGACACTTTTCGATTTGTTCAGTCTTTAGCCACTTTCACTAAAAGTACTTTTGGATGCTATAGTTGAAACGGATGACTTCAAAACATCTCATACCAATTTTGACAAAGTTGAGTAAGTGGATTGATTTAATTTCTACCATCCTAAAATGTCAAATTCTAAGTCCTCACTACTCATTTGCACTTGAGTCTCAATGTTATAAATTGTCAACCATTCAAACCTCCACTTAATGAAGATGATGAGGATGATGAACCTCTCATCCTTGATTTCTTGTTGAAATTCATGATTATGGACCAAGCTTTGAATTTCTTTGATCTATATGAGGTACTTGATTTTAGTGGTGGCATGGCTGTGGTTGGAGTAGAAATAGGATCTTGATAGGATGCAAAACGAATATCTAAGTGCAACCAAACATAAGTCTTCGTTTGCTCCGCCTTCAATTGCCATGACGACTCTCTAGAAATGTCGGGGTACAACCCTTATAAGAAGTCCATGTTTGTTTCGAAACCTTAAATATTGAAACGTGGATCGATACAAAAAGTAACACAGTATAATAGTGGAATATTGGAATAATATTTCAAAAAAAAATTCATAGATTCTACCATTTGACTAAGGTCACTATGATCATTATATTCACTAAATGCATGACATATTTGAATTAAAGTTGGAATCATATGATGAGTAGTGAGATTATATTGAAACGAAAGTAATTGGATCGCTTTCTTAAAAAATTTTCAAAACAGAAGAGACTATGACACCTCTATAAAAAATTGAGCTAGTTAAGAGGAGAAAATCTTGTATTTTTGTAAAATTAAATTAATTGATTTTTAAATTAAACATACTTTCTATCATATCATTTGGATAGTTCCATTTAATATTAACATATAGCCTTAATTTTTTATAACTTAAACTTTGATTTAGACAAAAATATTTGAATTGTTGTACTCTAACTGAGGAAGTTTTAATAAAAGAAAAAATATCACAAATAATAGTAAAAGTTTAAAGAAATTTTTAATAATTAAATTGAAAACATAGCATGCACATCTATTATGGAAAAGTTTTCCTTCAAAATTTGGATTTATTTCATTAACAAAAATATGAACACTAGATTCATTATTTTTTGAATTATCAAAAGAAATAGAAAAAATTCACTTCAAAATATTATATTCCCACAAGTAGTATATAAATAAATTGAGCAATACTAATCCCTATCTGAGGATATTCAAAGGGTTTGAAACAAAAAATTCCTTTTTGAATAATCCATTCATTACCATTCCAGTGACAAATAATATACAAATCATGCAACCTATTAATAGCTATCCAAGAATCACAAGTAAGAGTAAAATTTATATCCTCTATTTCTTTTAAAATGAGATCTTTTCTTGTATTTTAAAAACATTTAATAACATCACTTTTTAGTGTCGATTTCAGGATTCTACTAAATGTTGATTGTAAAGATGTAGTAACCGATGTATTAAAACTATCTGTTTTCGCTATCTCAAAAGGAAGATTTTTTTCGATGGTTCATGCAATCTGTTCCCTTGCAAATTTTTTGTCAAATCTAAAATAACTTGTTACTCCCCTCCCCCCAGTTACCGGAATTTGTTGTTGTTTTTTCAAATCCTTATTAAAGCAGGAGTGTTCATTTTCCAAATGTCTAGTTAAGGTTTCCGTCCCACTTTCACTTTCATGCCCCTATGTCTTCCCACAATCTATACATATTACTTTTTAATCCTTTTTTTAAAAAAATAATTTCAATACTAATGCGTTTTTTTCCTTTAGTTCTACGTATGCCAGAGAAAGATGTACCCGCTTGTCCTAAACGACTAGTGGGGGTCAATATTTTTTCGACGTTATCGGGATCAATATTATCACCTAAGGTCTCTATTTCATCTGGTTCACTGAAATTAGTTATAGCATCATATTTACAATACCCCATACCAAAAATGAAATTTCCATACCAAAAGAGAATTGAGATTAGAGAGTAAAAGGATGGAGAATGAATTCAATAGAGAGATTCAGGAGTTTTTTTTTTTTTGTGAGTGGGATATATTTATAGTTTTTTAGAGAAATGACCATTAGAGACATTTCTGCAATAGCAAACGGAGTGGATGCCCTGCCCAATCTCACCCTGCCTCACCACCAAACTCGTGTGAATAGTACTAGGCCAGGCCGTGCACTTGTACTCAACCAAATCAGCCCATATATGTTGCAAACCAAATCGGCCCACCTCTGGCAACGGTCATTTCTTTATATCAACATATATATATAGGGTTAACCTAATACGATTTTAGGCCCTTGTATAATTGGATTGAATAAAATTATGATAGTTTTTGTAGATATTTCAACACGACCCTTCAAATTATCTAACTTTCGGAGTTGGGAATGGGCTTGGCGGAACTGAAACATGTTGATATTGATACACTAAGGGATGGAATTGGAAGCAAAGCTTTAAAAAAGAGATTGTTTTTTTTACCAAAAAAATAAATAAAAAGAGAAGTTTTCATTGTTTAGATTAGTTTATTATTGAATTGAAAATTAAAATGATGCATTTTTATTGTACTTTCGAGAAGTACCTCAATTTTGTTTGTTTGTTTTGTTGTTGTTAATTTTTATAATCATTAGATTTATGTTTTATGTTTTATAATCATCCCCTTTTAACTATCTATTAACTTATTCCAATAATTAACAAAATTCATATATTAATTTTATCAAAATTTAAATCAACTATCTTTTTTATTATTTATTTAAAAAAATCTTCAACATATTTTTTTAAAAATATATTTTATATAATAAATCCTAAAATAATAAATTAAAAATTTGGGATACTTGATCAATTTTCTTTAAAGACAATTGATAGTTAATCTTGATTATTAAAAACTTACTATGCATTAAATATAGTATACACTAATATACTCTATACCATTTCCACATATATATATATATATTTATATTATAGATTGTATCTATGACATTTACCTATATCCGAGTCATTTTCATTTTGAATTATCTTTTTCTATTTTAAAAAAATTCATCTAGAAGCTTTGGAGAAAAATTTTATTCAAATTCCACATCTTTTATTTTTATTACTTTCTCCATCTAAAATTGAATGTCTTTATGATACTTATGAAATTTGAATATTATATTTTATAAAAATAATAGGTTTTTAACACAAAATTTCATTAATCACCACATATAGTTATTAATTTATACTGACTAGACTAAATATATTAACGAGGGAGATAAATTAAATAATTTTGTGAAGAACAAAAACTCCTTAATTTTTTATAAGTAAGCTGCTAATAAAAGATTTTATAGAATTTAAACAAATGCTAAAGTACATAAAACCAAACACCACAAATTCCTTATACGTACAATAGTTTCTTCTGAAAATGAAAATGAAAATGAAAGTGCCCTTAATACTCCATGTTGTCAGCTTCAATCTGATAGACTGATTATTTCTGTCTCCTCGTGCTTGTGAGGTCACTTGTTTCAAAGGCAATAATAATTTAACATTATTATTTAAGTTACTTAACTTGCTTCACTCACAAATTAGATGGACTTGAAATAAAATAATTAAACATGTTTGAATTAGAGTAAAAATATATGATCTCATGCTATGCATTACGTGTAAAATAATGATAATAATACCTTTTTTTTTATGTATTTAATTAACATAAAAAAGAATTAATTTCATTTATAATTTCTTAACAAAATGGATATTTTGGTTTGTATGTATTAAAGTTCTCGAACTACATTTTTATAATTAAAAAATATCAAAATTATATTGCAAAAAAAAATTTAGTTGAACTTAATAAGGCTCAGTTAGGATATACCATTCGTTTGAATGGTGTCATCCAATTTTATAAAATTCTGTAAAATATATCTTTAAATTGGACCTCATTTTTTACTTAAAAACAAAATTTTTTTGGGAAACCAAATTAAAACATCTATCTAAAATGAGATGGATCAATTTTTTTGATTTTTGAACGAAAAACAAACTCCAATTGACATCTATATTTTACGTGCTAATTGATGAAAAATGGAGAATGAAATGAAGAATATGTTATACAAATAGAGCCTAAGTGTTTCCGCATTTGGTAAAAGTTGGGAATAAGCATATCTTATTTATTTATTTTTTTTGTAATAAGATATATAAAAAGGAAAAGAAAAGTTTCTTAAATAGGAATTAGAAGCGGAGTGAGTGAGTTCATTGAATGGAGGAATGTTTCGTAAAAAGATTTCTAATTTCTTTTTTCGACTTCTTCATTGTCATTTTCCTCCTCCTATTCATTAAAAAAAAAAAAATCACTAATCTTCACCCTTTTTTTCTCTCTCCTTTTGTTGTCGCCATTCAATCTAAAAGGGGGAAAAAATCACCCAAAACTAACCTAAAACGCAGAAAAGGTCAAAAAGCAAGGAAGAAAAGGCAAGATTTGGCGTTTCATCTTTTAACTCAATTTTATTATTTTATTTTTAAAATGAAGACCCACTTTTTAATTTTTTTTTAGAATCACCAAATTCAAGCAGTCCCCAATACGTGGCCACAACTCCTCCCTTTTATTCCAATATTATTTCCCAAAAAAAAAAAAAAAAAAACCCTTCAATCATTGAAAAAGAGATCTTCAACCTCTCTCTCTCTCTATCATACGTCTTTTTAATCTGTACATTGGACTCCTGACACGGAAGATTATCGCACAGTGGTCCGTTTTTTTTTTTATTTCCCCCCCTTTATATTCTAATTTCTAGGTCGGCAAGCCGTGAATTATTTTATATTTTTTAAAATTTTAATCTTCAACTGTTAATAAAACCAAGTCTAGTCTTTATTTTTTTTCTGGTAATTTCCTGAAATTTAATGGATGCAATCAAAGTACGGTTTTTTTTTTGTACTAACATCATTTTAAAAGGTATGTTTGATTTAAATTACCGATTAATAGAACGCATTTAAATATTTTTATAATGTGATATATTTTGTTGTTTGTGTTATGAGACAACTTTAAAAAATAATTTTATTTTTAAATTTGTGATGGTAATAGTTATTTGTGGAGTAATTTTTTTTAATATAATTACAGATAAAAAAAGGAATTATTATTATCATTACTATTACTATTTGTAGGCGTTAAGGGCTTTGTTGGTTATAACATTAGATTTTTCATTTTCCATCTAGCACGAAAAATATACTTATCAATTGAAGTTCGATTTTTGTTAAAAAATCAAAAAATTTAATCAATCATATTGTGGATGAATGTTTCAATTTGGATTTAGGTCGAATTTTTCACTTTTGAGAGAAAAAAGAATTTCAATTTAAATATACATTTTACGGAATTATATGACACCTCCAAATAGACGGTGTATTCAATCATATTATAAAGCTTTTAAGCTTTTATTATACAAAATTCATATTAGAGTAATGAAAAGTGCACCTTTTGTTAAATCTATATTATAGTAATGAAAATTTAAAAAATAATTATGAAAATAAATTACTGTTATTATCAAAAAATTTATATATATTTCAAAATTAAACTTAAAAGTTGTTTTTGGGTTGCGGAGTATGTGTATGGTTGGACAGGCTCCATAAGATGTGGTTTGCATTTCATTTTGCCTTTTGCAGATCTGTAAAGCCTTCTCTCTCCAAAAGTACGCCAAAAAAATAAATAAAAAACCCCAAAGATTAGTAAAAAAACTGCATCTTCGTCGTCATCATCATCACCATCAACAAACAAATACCCAGCTCCACATTTCTTCAGACTCCCTCTCTCTCTTCTTGTTATTTCTTTCTTGCATTTCTCATCTTTCTAGAATCTCCTGAATTCTTGTTCGATCTTCTTTCCCCTTCTCATCTCCGTTCTTTATCGTCATTCATTTCGTGATAGATACCTTCAAGTTTTCAACTTATTTTCCCAAGTTTGTTTTTTTTTCTTCATAATTTTGATTTAATCTGTTGCTGATTTGATCATAAGATCGGGAGCTGGTTATTGGAACTGAGTCTTCCCCGTATGATGATTTGTTTGGAGGAGATTTATGTTTTAGGTTTTTGAAGATTATGTGGAGTTTAGGGTTTGGAAGGTAATTCGAAGTCAAAGGATATAGTTGAATTGTTGGTTCGGTTTTGGAAGGGGAAGTTGATTGAAGAAAATGCTATATGCTAAGAGCAGGTTCAAGGTGATGAGGGAGGAGTATGGAGGTAGGAGGAGGAGTTAAAATTTGAATTGGAGTTGAATTTGGATGCGGGAGTGATTGACTCCCGAGCCCGAGGCTCGGGAATTTGTGGTTTGTTTGGATCTTCTCTAACATAACAATCAGGAAGATGGCGGCTACGCTGGAGAATGAGCTGCCGCCTCATCCATCTCTAACCACTTCGGCCGGAAATGATCCAGCAGAACAGTCAAATCCTTCTTACCCTAACCCTCCACCCGAGGGTTTCATGCAGAAATTTCGCCTTTATGAAACTCGATCGGTATTCATTCTTTTCCCAGTTTTTCCATCTTTCAGAGTATGTAAAATTTTTTGGCCTGCAGTTTAGGCGGTAGAATAAAAGATCTTTAGATTCTGTTCTTCTTATTTTACCCAAAGATTACCTTTTGTTCTGCTTTATGCCACTAATTGGCAAGAATTTTCAATGAGCTTATTTTCCCGTTGAGTTATTTTTTTTTTTGTTACTCTGCGTGTCTGACTGCCATGTTTGTTACTGAAGGTGAAATTCTGTTATTACAGTTTTTAGTATTTTACCTTTACAACGAACTCTACTGATGATAGATTGAAAGTTTTGCTGGACCTCTGATCCCAACTTTAGTTTCAAGTTAGTTGTTGGAAATTTGAGCTCTAATGCAAGTTGGAGGCAAAGTCTTTGCACATGCTTAATGTTCTTTCTATAATTTGATTTAGTCATCGTGATGATTCAGTCTGAGTTTTTTTGCTATGTTTTCCTAGTGGCCTTTCTATTTAAGGTATATTTGTTTTAAGCACGCCATTTTTCTCTGACATGTTTAGGAGTGCCTTATGCAACAGATATGTTTTTCTTTTGAAGTTGGCTAGGGCGTAATAGACGAGCAAACAATTCTGTTTCAAATCTTTTCTCTTTTTCATTTGTAACATGTAATGTCTTTGAGAATTCAAATAGTGAAACATGATGTTTATTGAGCTGATGTTCTACATTTGTATCCAATTCATTCTTTGTGCAGAATTTTTATATGATAGGAAGGGACAAGAGTCGAACACATTGGAGAGTGTTAAAGATTGATAGGCTGGAACCATCTGAGCTAAACATACGCGAAGATTCTACTACATATAATGAAAGGGAATGTTCTGATCTTCTGAGAAGGATACACGAAGGAAACAGGTCAACGGGAGGGCTTAGATTTGTCACAACTTGTTATGGCATTGTTGGTATGTGCATTGTCTGAAATTGGTTTATCACCATTTATGGAATATCCTTCTTTTAATTTTCATCTTTTGGTCTCATTCTCAGGTTTTGTTAAATTCCTTGGACCTTACTATATGCTCCTTATAACGAAAAGGAGACTAATTGGTGCCATTTATGGTCACAATGTATATGCCATCTCCAAGAGTGAGATTATCCCACTTCCAAATGCTTCAGTTCGATCCAAGATGGTGATTAACTATAGGAATGAAAACAGGTTATACTTTGTCTCTTTTAAATTTCCATCACATTATAACTTTTGGTGTTTTTGTGGAATGAAGGAATAGGCGCATTATTTGGTAACAGTAACAGTAACAGTGTTCATGTCTTAGAATTTGCACTTGAAAGTGGTTAAGTTCCACAGAAATTGGCCTAAGATGCCTAAGGAAGGGAGCAAAAAATAGCATAGAGAAAAGAAAACTACTCTCCTTAATGATTTCTTGCTCTCTTGACCTGGTCTATTTTAGTATGCTTTCTTACTAAAATAGAAACAATTCTAACCTCCTATATTGAACTAGCTGAGAGTTATCGATGCACAGCACCTTCTATTTCTGTGTGTAAACTGCAAGTGGTGTCTTGAAGAGATTATTATAGTTGTCACTTACCACTATGGAATCTTGTATTCCCTAAAAATTGTGTCTTAGAGTTGATTCTGGGCCTTTTTATATGAATCCTCACCTTAGTTGTATTAACCTTTATGCAAGTGAGATGTAGTCATCATTTCGAAGTACTTTTTACTTGATTGTTGTTACAAATCACTTGAATTTTTTATAATATTGGTCTATCTGTCCATTCTTTCCGTTTATCTTGCTGACAATATTGTAATCAATGTGTAGAAAGCAAACTATCAAGAACTGATTTCCAAGGATATCAGATTGTACTTTTGCACTATCCTGCAATTTCCTCCAACAGATAATAAATATAATTTTATTTAGTGCCCTCTTGTAATCATTCTGATGGAATTTTATTCTCTTAGACATGGTTATAGGTTTTGGGAATAAAATTCACGAATCGGTTATCATGCCTAACCATGTTCATCTTTCATTTTATGATTTTTATTTTTTTACTATTATGTGATTTCTTTATTTATATACTCTACAGGTACAAGAAGCTCTTATGCATGGTTGATCTTACGAAGGACTTCTTCTTCAGCTACTCATACCATGTTATGAGGAGCCTACAGAAGAATATGTGTGAGACTGGCACGGGGCATGTCCTGTATGACACTATGTTTGTCTGGAATGAGTTTCTGACTCGGGGAATTCGGAATATTCTCCAAAATACACTTTGGACAGTTGCATTAGTCTATGGATTTTTCCACCAGGTAAGATTTAATTAATTTACACTTTATTGGTGTTATGTGGCTTTCTATTCTTAATAACAAAGTAACAGTTAATAAATCAAGTTAGAATATAGTCTTTAGCATATGCATCTAATTGTTTCTGTTGACAGTTTGCATCTATTAGCTCATTTCTTTTCAAGGAGTGACTGGCTGATATTTATTCCCAATACTCAAATGTATTAATGTTATATTCAGTTTAAATGAGCTTTTGCTTTTCATCAAGAATACTGAATCCAATTTAGATCGCTAGTCATGTTGATGCCTATCTTTCTATTTGTATGAAAATTTATTCCAATAGAGCTGGACTGTGTTGGCCCGCTCTTTAGTTTTCTTTTTTATATATTATTGATAAATTTGTACTTGTTAAATATCCAGGCCAAACTGTCAATATCTGGACGAGAATTCAGGCTCATGCTTATTGCAAGGCGTTCACGTCATTATGCTGGCACTAGGTTAGAAAATCTTGATGCACATCATCTGTTGTGAGTTGTCAAATATGGAGTATGGATTTAATTTTTAATCCTCTGTTGCAGCCTAAATTTTTATGTGACAATAAATTATTCTTTCTTTTTTTTTGTTTTTGTTTTATAGTTTAATAGTTCATATGAAAAGCAATGAAAATTTTGGACCAAGAATGGAAGGCATTAGTGAAACATACTGATAGGACAATCAATAAATGTTTTCTTATCTATTGTACCAAGGAAGGAATGCAGGAAGTTATTGTGACTGACTGATGTTTGCCATACCAACTCCCTCAACTGACTTGTTAAGTTAATGTTTATTTAGTTATTTCTTTTAATTACTATTTAGACGTCTCTCTGGCACAACCTGTGAGCTGAGTTTCCTCCAAACGTGCGATGCAAAAACAGAGCTCTATTAACAGATGTTGCATTAACAGTTTATTATTATACTTGTCTTGATATTTATCGAGTTATTGAATCACAAGTTACATATTTAATCTCCTGTTATGGCCTACAGTTTTATACATATGTGTGTGTATATATATATATATATATATATATATATATATATACACATACATGCATTTAATTGTTTTATTAACTGATTGATTGTGCTATATGCAGTAGATATCTACTTTCCACTTAATTTGGGTAGAATTTGCTGTTTAGACATGCTGTTGCCATCTATTACGTATTGTTAAAAAGTCACTTGTCATTAAGGGAACAGAGCTCCAACTTGACAATTCATCCATGAATTTGTGTATTGGTCCCTGCATGGTTGCATGCATCCATTATGAAAAGTTAGTTTCTTGTAATCTCCATTGCCATTTTTCTTTGGTAGGTCTTGCTTTTGTTATAGTTAAGACCTGGTCATTGGTGTTACTGTGTTCCATTGTCTTCATTCAGCTTCAGCGGGGGGCATTCATGAGTAAAATGTAGTAGCTGATCAAATTTATGTAAACTAATGTTTACCAATTTCTCCTGATGTAGATATTTGAAACGTGGTGTAAACGATAGGGGTAAAGTTGCAAATGATGTTGAGACTGAGCAGATTGTATTTGAAGATGCTCCAGAGGGTGTTCCTTTGCAAATTAGTTCTATTGTTCAGAATCGTGGTTCAATACCCCTTTTCTGGTCACAAGAAACTTCACGTTTGAATCTTAAGCCTGATATAATATGTATGTTCTAAGAATTACTTGAATGTTTGAATCTCTGTTGGGTTGTTTTTCTAACTGACGTGTATCATACTCAGTGTCAAAACGGGATCAGACTTATGAGGCTACTAGACTCCATTTTGAAAATCTTGTTAACAGATATGGGAATCCCATAATCATCTTGAATTTGATTAAGGTGAGAAGATATATCTTCTAGTAAATGTAATTCTTTATCTTGTTATTTGTATAAGGGTTTGCATTTCTCCTTCCAAAGTGGGATGGATTTATGAAAAAGTAGTCTCTGATGCTATGAGTTTGATATTCAACAGACACATGAGAAGAGGCCTCGGGAATCCATTCTTCGCATGGAATTTGCAAATGCCATTGAAGTTATTAATAGGGATTTGCCAGATGAAAATCGTCTCAAGTTCCTTCATTGGGATTTGCATAAACACTCACGAAGGTATTTGTATATCTTACTTGTTTCAGGTTTTGTCATCTCCAGATAGCATATAGCTTGAAGAATCTTAACTGATCTTCTGTGTCTATTTCAGCAGAGCCACGGATGTTTTAATACTTCTGGGTAGAGTGGCTACATATGCATTAACATTGACAGGTTTCTTCTACTGCCAACTAGCTCCATCCTTGAGATTTGATGGGCACTTGAAGTGGCCTTGTCTTGAGTGAGTTTTCTTTTTATTTACTGTAAATTTCTTTCCAATAACTTTGTTTGTAACCTATCCCATCCTAGATGCAGATGTGGTCCTTGTTATAGTTGGTTTTCACTCTCTATTTTTCCCCCTCCGCATGTTTATGTGTTCCCCTCATTTTATCCTCCTGCTCTCCTTTGTTCATTACACGAAATTTAAGTTTCTACCCTTAAAACTTTGGGTTATATTCTTTTATTGAACTTCAGGGTTATAATTCATACAAAGATGCCTGTATATATTGTTCCCAGTGTGCCTTTTGCTACATCGGGAATAACACTATTACATGTGGGACTAATCTTAGATAGTATTGCAGTAAAAAAGATAAGACTAAAGTGACTGTTAAAATCATTGGTGATGCAGGACATCCATGGCCGGTGATGCATCTTACCCGGCACATTGCGACACTGAAAGTGAGATCCAGCATGACAATGGCCTTGAAGATTTAGAAAATTCGGACAGGAAATTTAGTGGAGGAAATATTTTAACCAATGGCAATCCTAGGGGTAAACCTTTGATGTTCCAAAAGGGTGTACTCAGAACGAACTGCATAGATTGTTTGGATCGCACTAATGTTGCACAATATGCTTATGGATTGGCTGCTCTGGGGCATCAACTGCGTGCTCTAGGAATAATAAATTCTACAAGAATAGACCTTGATGATCCTTTAGCTGAAGAACTAATGAGCTTCTATGAAAAAATGGGTGATACACTTGCACATCAATACGGTGGCTCAGCTGCCCACAATAAGGTAAGCTGATTTCTAACTATTGAACTATTGAATTGTTTGAACGATCTGTGGGGTAGTTCAGGCCCTTATTGTTGGAATAATAAAATCCTTCTCTTGCGTATGGAATATCAAATGGAAGTATTCATTCGGTCTTTATACCATTTGCACTCAGCCTGGAAAGTTCCTCTCGAGACATGGGACGCAACTATAGAAAACTTAATACCTATATGTCATTAGGTGTGGTGATTAGTGACATAAGAGTCATTCTCATGTTCAGGCATTGTTGCAATGCTTCAATTGCCTAACAAAATGAATTGTGGCTGACATCAAAGTGTAAACATGCATAAAAAATTAGGCATAAACCAGTAAAATTTCATTTAATGGTACCTGCTCCAGTGAGCAGCAATTTATTATTGGAGAACAAGATTTACTTGAATTTGATGTTAATTCTTTGTTATTATTATAAGAAAAGGTTGCAATTTCTGTATAAGCAAATTTGAGCTTCTGGTGAAGCCACTTCTGATGTGGATCTAACATTTCTTTAGTCTTTTACTCAATTCACTGTATTTTAGGAATATTGGAACATTGCATTTTGCATATTCCTTTTGTTATATTGAGTTGCAGTTAAGTATCTACATGGGTTTGTCTTGCTGTAACTTGTAAAAGACATGCAGAATATTTATCATCTTTGGAGATTAACTGTCTTACATATGATTTACATTTTTCTTCTTTCAATTTGATGCCAGAAGATAACTCTTTTATCTTTGGTAGGGGAAAGAATCTAAAACTTAATGAGAGTATGCTCATCAATTTATCAGAAATCATCTATTACTTAGATAATTTTCCTTATTGACATATGAAGTGTTTGTTTCTACATAGATTTTCTCTCAACGAAGAGGTCAGTGGAAAGCTGCTACGGAATCCCAAGAATTCTTTAGAACTCTGCAGAGATATTACAGCAACGCATACATGGATGCAGAGAAACAAAATGCCATTAATGTGTAAGCTCATTACTTCTTTCCCCTTGTAGCATTTTTCATCCTTTTCTTCTCTCTATACTATCTTTTTCTTTGGTTGGTCACTTGCCATATGTTCAAATTTTACCCAATAGGGAGAGAAGATGAAGGTGGTGGGGAAATTGATCTGCCAGAATTTAAAACTGTTTTATGTTGAACGCAATAGGTTGTTACTTGTTAGTGCTATTTTATTTCGTCGAAACCCCATTTCTTACTTACAAATATGTTTATTGAGCTATCATTGCTCCTGCATTTAAAATAAAAATATTTTACAAGTTCAGATAGTTGCATTTACTTCAACTAGCAATTCTGATAGAATATATTTTGCAGATTCTTGGGGTATTTTCAGCCTCAACCAGGTAAACCTGAAGTCTGGGATCTGGATCCTGAGGAGCGTTACAAGGGTAGAAATGGCAAATCAGATGATGAAAATGGAAGGTATAAATACCCGTCACCAGCCTTCCCCCCCAAAATATCTGCAGTAAGATTTGAGTTTATTACGGTAGAGATTCTGACAATGAATGAGATTTGGTAAAGCCAAATTCTATCTATAGAAATATTACTCATTTCTATTTTGATTTTTGTGATATGTTGAATTGAATGTTTCATTTTCTAAATTAGTTAAATTTTAGTGCAAACTGGCATTTTATATTAAAAATTACACTGGGTCAAACTATTCTCAAAACGAGACATTAATAATTAAGAGCTAAAACAAATTTCAATAATAAGCTTCATGCTGTGAGGGAAACAATTGCATGAAATGGCGCTATCTTTTTTTTTTTCCCTAATATTTAACTGAAATGAGAAAAAATTTACGAAGAGAATAAATAAAAAAAATAATGTGATTAAGAACCCAATCAGAAAAGTTCATAATCGAATGTTTCATTTTGAGTTGTTTAAATTTTAAGAAAAAACTTAGCTCATGTTTAACATTGCAATATTAAAATTTAAGTGGGACTTTCAATTTGGACAAAGTAACTGATTTTGATCCTCACGAGGAAGGTTGTGGATGGATAAATGATAAAGATCAAGCTTTGGCATGGAAATATCGGGGTGCTACTGACACATGAAAAAATAAGAGTTGGTTGAAAAGCTTCAAAGATGGTACTATCAGTACTATCAAGATGAGAATATCTAAGATTTGAGACATCTGTCAGTGTAAAAAAATTGTGAATGATATCGAGTATGAATTTATGTAGAAGCAACTTTCTTAATACTACTATTTTTATAGCAACAACAATAATAATGAAAGAAAAGCTGTGACAACAGTCATGTGTATGTGTGAATGTAAGTATACTTAATATATAAATGAATGTAAAAAAAATCTTGAATAATAAAGCATTCATATGTATATGTTCTTTTTTTGAACAAGAATTTTTCTGACCCGTGTTTAAAATAATGCTTCTTCTTTGTATGTAAAAATAATGTTTTGATAATGATAATGGTGATGATAAAAACTTTGGAATTTGGAATGTTAAAAGGTTGCAAATACTAGATAAGTGCAAATTTGAAGATTACATGAGAATATATATATATATATATATATATATATATATATATATTCCAGAGAAAGACTTCAATCTTGGAAGAACAAGTATTTGAAAATCAATTGTTTTCCCTTCACATCTTCCTTTTCTCCGTATAGGGTGGTTTTTTGATTTCTTGTTTCTATGGTATTGATTTCGAATTTTGATTGATCATATTTTTATGTTAGGTCATTTTTCAAGAGGTCATTCTCAGATGGGAACATTCTACGGGCAAGTCACTCACGTATATCTGCCTCAAACATTGGGAAAGATCTTTCTAACTGTGACTCATCTGATACACCCGGAGGGAACAAAATTATTTCTGAGTCAACACCAGATGTATCATCTGCTGACAGTGTTCTGGCATATTCAAGGTTTTTGACCAAGCTGTGGCCATGTTATTTCTTTGGTGATTTACAGATTGCATATTTGACTGGACTAAAGTGATTTTATCTACTCTTTATAGCTTTACCCACTTATTTCTTGTCTGCTCAATAGATGGCTTCCTATTAATCTATTTAGCTATCATTTCTATTTATCGTATTTGTCTTGGCCGCTACAGAAGCCACTCAATTTTACATCTGCTATGACCAAGTTCATTTGTCAATATGTATATCTGTTGTCAATTTTTTTTAGAATATATTCAGACATAGAATGACATGAGAAAGCCCACTGTGTGAAACTGGTATTTTGCCAAAAGCATATTTTGAATTGACAGTGACCTTTTCTTACTGCAGCTGTTGTTTAGTAGGAAATAATCAGATAGGAGTGTTTATGCACTTAAGATGATTGCTAGGCTCCTGATTATGCCTGCTGCCTAAAAACATATTATATCACTCTCTGCTTTGCTGCTGTCCTTATAATTTATCTGAGACCAATAATAGCTATGGACTACTTGCTGCTATTAACTTGGAAGCTGATTGAAAGTGCAAAAAAAACTTTTGGTTGTTTGTTCTTCTTATGACCAAAAGAATTTAATTCATTCCTCAAAGACCACCTTCAATGTCCTAGTTTTGTGCAATTTGCTAGTCTGTGTGACTATTTGGGTACGTGACCATTAGCATGGAAGACATTTACAATAACAACTTAGCTGATTGTTTTTGAACATAAGTATCAACATGACCATTGAAGTTGTATAATTTTTTTAATTTGACCATTCAACTTTCAAACATGCTAATTTGACCATTCAACTTTGAGAGATTTGCAATTTAGTCAGTTAACTTTGTTTGATGTTTCAATTTAGCCCCTTTAACATTGAAACTTTTGTCAATTTCACCATTTAACTTTGTGAAAATTTTCAAAGGATTTAACCTTGTAATGATCAAATTGACAAATTTTCAAAGTCAGAGTGGTCAAATTGACTTGTTTGAAAGTTGAGTAGTCAAATTGAACAAAGCATACAACTTCAATGGTCATATTGATACTTATGCCATTGTTTTTGTGTATCCTGGTTGCAAAGTTACTTGGTGGTCTCCATGTATTCAAGGATACACCAATTGTCTGATTTAGGATAAGGTTATAAATTTCCAGTTTTGATTCACTATATGGGATTGATATTTTGTAGGGACTACTGGAAAACTGATTTTATGGGTTGTGACTTCTTTACCTGTATGACCTTTTCCTTTCTCCTGCACTCCAGACACAATAATATTGAGGGAGAAAAGTAGATTTCTGTTAAATGATCCTTAGTCAAATACTCTTTGAATCTATATGTTTTTATCTTCTACTATTCAGTTTATATTCTTATATCATCTTGGCTATCTGTCTTAAGATGCAATTTGGGGGTCTTGATGTTAACTTTCAGTTTTGATGAATGTCTTGCTACACCTGTAGTTCTATTTTCTCTATGGTTGCAATGATTTATGGTTTCTTTACTCTTATAAACTGTTGATATCTTTTGTAGGTATACTCCTTCAATGCCTGCAAGGGAGCTTTTTGTAGATATACCACGAGATAGATATCTGGAACATGAAAATGGAGATGCTTACGACTTCTCAAATTTTGTTGATTTAGATTGGCTGTCTTCATCAGGAAATTCATGTGAGGAAGAGATATTTGAGAGGTACTAATTGCGAAATTTGATTCTTTGATTTCATGAATCTGAACTTTTTGTGCTGTACAACTTGCTGAAGACATTTTGTGAATTGCATCTGCTTGTTTGGTCTTATCCCTTTTAACAATTTTCTGCTGGAACTATTTCTCTACCCCAGGTGCTTACCCTCAGATTGATTGAGTGAGTATTATCATATCCTTGACTCTTACTATACCGGACTATGTAATCTCATTTTGCGACTCTTGTCAACAGTTTCATCATACCGAAGAAATCTTAGGGTCCTAATCTTTTGGGAATGAATTTTCTGAAGACATTTTATTTTATTTATTCTGTTTTTCAATTGAAGCAAAGAAGGATCCTATGAAGAAGTCTCTTAAGGTTTTGTCAGGCATTTTTTCTTGGATACTTTTTCTCTTTCTAATCTTCCAAAACCACTTTTTCCTAAAAATTCGTTTTCAACATATTGTCCCATTCCCAGATTCACATTTAGACCTACTTAAATGTTTTTAGTTTAAATTTCACACGTCCACTGATTTAATAAATATATTTTACCTACTTTTTTTAATCTGTCCAACATATAACATCCGCTGTAATATCAAGTTGTTCAATCAATTCATAAAACAAAAAATATTTTCCCAAATAAACAATTTTTGTTTACAAATAAAAAACACTTTTTTTCTACTCCAAATGGCTTTTTTTTATACAAAACATTTCTTAGGTCATTATTACCTTCGTTGTCGCATAAAACTTAAGTTTTTTCTGTGATGAATGTCTATAGCTATGTGCCAAGCTAGCATGTAGTCCACTTATTGATCCTGAAAATTCTATTGATCATTTGCAATAAATGATGGTGGTGATGATGTGGAATTTTCTTTCAAAATTCGTTGTATATTTTTTTGATATTTCAAACTGCTAGATTTTCCTTTAGGCAATAGAAGTTCTAACATGTTCCCATTGCTGCCTTAGATCAATGTGCACGAATTCACCAATAACTGGACTCTCATCTGAGAATGTCATCAATGAAATTGTGGGAGAAACAACCCCATCCACCAGTGAGTATGGCTCTAGCTTGAAGGTCAGTAATTGTGTGGATGTAAAGATTATTTTCTCAATGCAGAACTACACTTCTATTATATCTCCAGTCTTTACCCTGAAAATATCTGAACTCATTGAGTATGATGCATACACACACAATAGATTTCTGAAATTAATTTTAGATTTCAATTATATATTTTTGGGACTGGGAAAAGAAGCAAGAAGCGGATAGAAATGAGATAGGAAGGACAAAGCATTCCCTTAGGAGTGGTGGTACTGGTTTGGAGGTTGAGGGAAGGATGCTTGGTACTTACCAATCTGCTGTGTCATGTTGTATAAGCTTCATATGCCTCTCATCTTCATATATACATATGTATATATATATATATATACATACATCCTTTCTTTGCTTGAGCCTGACAACTGGTTGAACGAAGTAAATGGAGAAATATCTTTTACTGTTCCGGATTTAAGGGGAAAAGAATTTTAAGTTTCCTTCAAATCTTCTAGTGCTAGATAAGAAGCATTAATGTAGTGTACTGTAAGGCGTGTAAATTGGTAATGAGCCTGTACTAGGTGTAATTTCGTTGGATCTTCGAATATTTTAGTCATTTCTTATAGAGAAAATAGGATTGTTTGCCAAAGTAAAATTGTACTTCTGTATGCAGGGTAGGAACCAAACTGGAACTGAGTTGTCCTGTGATGAGACCTACAACTGTGAAGTTCTTGAGGAATTTCCAGATAGTTTTGTACATTGGGTAACATTTGGAGAAACACTCTGTCATTAAGGGTTTTCTGGAGTTTCTCTACTTCGGTAAGTATACGAAGATGTATTATTAGCTATACCAATCAGCTGGTTAACAAAGAAGAATGTGGGGTAGGGAGAGACAGAAACTGCAGGGGTTGATGCAGCAGCTGAGAGGCAGACAAAGATATCGTGTGCCTGCATCGCCTTGTTAATGTATTCTTCAAGATGTAGCCCATGCGAGTTGCAGCATTCATTCGATCGTCAAAACTTCGGTCGGAATCGATACCTTTAGCATAAACGAGTAAATAGCCCCCAACGGTTTAAAGATTCTTTTGGAGCTCTTCTTTCCTTTTCTTTTGTTACTTTGTCTAGTTATTTCTATATATGTCAGACTATGTAGGTTGCAGTGTTGTAAATATGATATTCTACCATGGGAGCTCCTCATGACAGTTTTAGGCATTTGATTTGTTTTATCCATTTGTTTTATTACTTCATTAGAATTGATCCTGAAAATAAGTTCTCTAAATAAACTTTGTAACTTGCTTTTGTTAATCGCCTAGTCAATGGTTGTAGGATGTTTGCTGGGTGTGTTTACGTTGTTGGGAAATTTGAAGTGACGAATTTTGAACTGTGGATACCATTTTGGATACAAATTTTTCTGCACATTTTGAATCTGCGGCTATTGGATGCTGGGAGGAGGAGGAGGATTGTATGCCTAGGACCCTTTTTTGGCTAAAAGTAAATTTTGTTTTAAGGCACTGTCCACAAGGAGTAGAACTGGAATTTGATCTTCATGATTATCTTTCCTGCTCTGGTAATGGTTTATGATGGAGTTCTTTCTTTGCTGATAAAACCAATGAGGAGAGCAAGGGAGAGGATGAACGTCAATACATGTTATAATAATTAATTTAAAAAAATAAAAAATTCACTTCCGAAATTTGTATCAACTTTAAGATGTTCTACGTCTGCCAATGGTAATTATATTTAGTATAATTTGTCTTATTGATACTAATTTTATCCTTAGGTTAAGTCAATGGTAAGAATATGAAATTGGTGGGAGCATTTTGTTCTTCTAAACAGTACTATTCTTCTTCATAAATTCCTGGCAATAATAATCAGTGTGTATTATTGTGCTAGAATTTGGTTACCGCAACCTTCCTAAGATGGAAAATTGACTAAATAATCTGTTTTTCTTCCTCAAATTGATTGATTGTAAATGTTGTATCAGATGGAAAGGCGTGCAAAGATGATAATCCCACCACTGGAGCTGCTACACCACCTTAAGCTATCCAAGTTCAATGATTCTCATGAATACAGTTCATGGCAGAAGTGTCAGCTTAAAATCGTGTAGGTAGGGCTTCTTTACATTTTTATTCCAGCGGCCAAGTCAAAAGATTTGCTTGGTGTTTTTGTGATATTATTATTGTGAGACTTTGAAAACATTTTGTAATTTTATTATTTCGTTAACTTGCATATCTATTTATGTTTTTCATTGGGCCGATGGTTCCCCTACCAACGCGGTTTCTAGGAATTGATCAAGAAGATAGTCGTTTAACTTAACTTGAGAATAGATTATCTTAACAAAAATTATATATATAGATTTTAAAAATAAAACGGATTTATATAGTTTTAAAAAAAATTATAAAAAACTTAAAAAGTTACGTATAAAGATTTGAAACTTATATGAATCACAGAGAAGGGGACAAAAAGTTTAACCGGATTCGAGACCCATATAGACTAAATAAGAAAGGTAAGGAATGAAAAAGAAAATTTCTTCTTATTTCAGATTACTTTCATCAGAAATTTTTTTTAAAAAATTGCTATTTAAAAAGGCATCAAACAGAATTTGTTGGCAATCCTCGCACGAAAAGGTGTCATTAGATAGGCCAGAGGTGAAGCAACGTTCGAAAGGGTGCAATCTTGGTTTGGGTTCACCCTGAAATGTAGGAAGTTTGCAGCAAATCTCATTAAGTGGGGTTTTACTGTTATTTTAATCTCAGGGCTATGTTAATACATTCCTCAATCCCTTCTTTTCTCTAATTTTTGACCTCGAGACTACCTTAGTTAATGAAAGAACTAAAAAAAAAAAAAAAGATTTTCATGGAAGCAATCGTTTCAATCCCTTCTTTTCACTAATTTTTGACCTCGAGACTACCTTAGTTAATGAAAGAAAAAAAAAAAAAGATTTTCATGGAAGCAATCGTTATCTGACTCAAAGAAATATAAATTTTCACTAAGTGCCTGCTAAGTAAATCAAAAAATACTCCCCTGCAAAGGATCATTAATCCTTTTAATAAAAGGAGATGGTTACGTCTCAGATGTTCTAAGTATAAGCATTAAAAGCACAGAATGTTAAGGGAAGAAAAAGGGTGCTACAACTCTACATAGTTTGGGAATCTCTTGATATAATAAACAAGTGATGTGATGTTAACCAAGGATCGGGAAGATGCGGGTCACACGTTCAAATGGTACAACATCTGCAGAATTTTTCTTTAGCTCAGGATGGTTAAACTCATTCCCTGGAAGAACAATTAATTGGCCCCTGCCCTGGCCCTTCTCCAGTTTCCAATCATTGTTAGCCACATGGTGCTCAAGAAACTTGTCCAAGGATAGACCTTCTAGGTTGATAGCCTGAGAAAGAACCATGACAGTCATTAGTTTTATTTGGAGAATATTCCTGCACACCCAAAAGATTTCTTTGTAATTCAGTGCAAGCAATCAAGCAAAGCAGGTTTGTCGGGGAAGAATTTTTATTCGATGACTTGAATTTGGCCTCTCCGAATTTCACAAAGAAATTGGGCAGGAGAACCTCACAAGTGGTGAAACTCCAAATTCAGTGAGTGTTAACACGACAAGAAATCAGTGCGGAAGGTGCTGAGCAACTAAACTAAAGAAAACATTGAAGGTAAATTTGAAATCTACCTCAGCTAGAACAGACCTAGGAACCTTTTGGTAGGTCAGTGAAAGGACATGGATTGCATATGCCTGAATTGCTTGTTCGAAGCCTGCAGTGAATCCCAATCAGAATACACACACAAGAACGTCTCATGCAAAGGATATAAGAAGGGTAAGTAGGAGAGGGCTTAAAACCATTGTACGGTTGAAGAATATCAAAGAACAAAAGATGTAGCCAAGCAATGGAGAAACAGAGAACAAGTTCCAATGCAATTAATTATGGTCAAATCGCCATTCTTCATTTTCACATATAGGTCAAACAAAGTTCAGCTGCAAATTAGAATGATGACTACACTATTAAAACACATCTACTGAACAATGATAACCAAACTCATGCACTGACAACCTTTCAATTGCATCAGAAAAGATACTTTGAGAGACCAAAACTGAAACGATGATAACGAACTTGCACATCAAAAAAATTTCACTTGCATTAAAGGGTATGCACCACAAAGATGTATGCATATAACACCTGCGTGTATGCATATAACGTTTAATCCTCAATAACCAAGTAATCAACTCATGTATAGGAATTAACATAGAGGATCAAATCTGTCTACTCCCAATCCCAGTTTATCAATAATATTTAGGTTCTTGTACTTGAAATCCCAGGAGCATTTAGAAGAACATAAAAGTCTATGCAAGTGCCAGACACACAGTGGCAACAGTACAGATATTAATGCCAAAAGGAGCAGAACTCATCCTAGATTACCACCTGGTACAACTTCAACTATGTGGCGGCTCTTAGCTGCTTCATCCCAGAACTGACGGAATCTTGCTGTCTGTAGATGCAAAAGAAACCACATTAGCAATCCCCAACCAATTCCATCCAACTTTAAACAAGGATATAGACAACAATATACCTCCAAGTAGTGTGAGAGTACAATTAGAGTCTTGAATTGCTCCTCCATTTGCTGAAATTAAGACAAGACAAAATAACTATATTTGGAGGGCTCTTTTTCTAACAAACACAAATTGCCTCAGGTAAGAAAAGAAAGGAAATATTCAATCTCTTTTCTCACTTCTTATGCCTGTAAGATTATGCTAATTGTATTATTCTAAGTACTTTGCAAGCTAACTTCTATAAGGAAACAGGATATGGGTCCAGTACAAGGTTGGAAAAGTGATGCGCCTGGCCATAAGAAAATTCAAGAGTGGTAGTACAGTAACTTTAAATTTCAGCAATCAAAAGTAGACTCAATTTAACTTGCAGAATACATGAAATAGAACAATATTTAGGTCCAATCCCAATCAAAAACTGCATACCGTACTATCTGAGGATAATGCCAAAATTCATGAAGTGAAATAACAATTGAATATGTTACATATGAAAAATGAAAGATTAAAGAGCACAAGCAATTCAAGCTTTACATAAGTGACAAACACAACAATAGAAACTAACCCAATCCATCAAATGGAATGAATATCTATCCAATTTTCTATGTAATTGAGGCAAGCCATAGACTGTTTGTTTCTTAGCATATCCTCATTATTTTATAAGCTGTCGTGGGAAATAATTATAGGGCACCTAATCTGACCAAAAACCCTAAATAGTAAATACTAATAAAATGCTGGCCTAGTCTTCCTTGTGGCTAACTGGATAGTGCAATTATGCAACAGACAGATTTCCTTGAACAAATTCCATCAATAATCAGGAAAGATTTCCAGGTAGGGATCCTATTTCTCTCAAAACAGGATAGAGGACTATCCACCTGAGTACAAGAGAAGCCTTCTGCCATGTCATAGAAAGGATGGGATTCTTCATGATGTGAGAAAAAACATTTTCACGTCTTGTACAAAATACTTTGCCAAGGACAACTACTTAGCATCTAGGTAAGAGTCTCAGAAGAACCACCATGATTCTAGTTTTTTTCACAATAGAAAAGTAGCTCTTCTATGTCCTAACGTCCAGAAAAATGTCCAAAATTTGAGTGGGATGTAGCTGCCCATGAAGAGAATATATGGAGTGGCAAAGTGGACAGGCAACTTCAAGTGTAGTTGTCAAGTATGGATCAAACAAGCTTGACTGCAATTGTCAATATAAATGTTTATATGATACCACAGCGCATAGATAAATTAGAATGGTACCACTCGCTCGGGAATTAAAAACAGACATAGGCTGAAGTCAGGAGCTGGCATTGCCATAAGTGCCTGCATAAAGAAACACCAACAGAGAAAAAATGGTTGAACTACATCCTAGCATAATCCGAAAATCATTAAAAAGTTTGGATTTTTACCTTAACCAAGATGCGAGCAACAATTTGAGTACTCATTCGTTCAGGTTCAAACTAGGAAAAAAAAAATCAACACACTTAGAGCAACTTCCTACCCATATATCAAATCACTTGATTAACAAATTAAATAAAAGAACCCGAACCTGATAAAGACGAAGAAGGCAAAGGTTGGCATCCAAGCTATACGTCTGGGAGGAGACCTAATTTGTTATTTCAACAGAAAATTAAGTACTTTTAACATGAAGAATTAACAAATTAATGTTTCATTACATTTGGAAAAACACACACCAAAGACAAGAAAGCAAAAGGGACCGAATTTTGACATCATATTTACAAAAAAAACATACCTGTTCATTGACATAGTTTTCGAGATCCGGGAGGATATCGGGATTATATGGATTTACAGTGACGAGATCCTCAACTGTGCACGACATCGCCGATGATGGCTGCTTTTGTCCACTGGTCATCTCTCTTCCCATATCTAGATATCGTCGATGTCGTATAGAGAGGGTCGATCACAGAACACAGTACAAGAGGGGCTTAGGGTTGCCGCGGCAAATAGATATTGGAAATTTGGAATTGACTTATTTGCCCTCTTTCTTTTACCTCTTTTCAATAGATTTTGGATTTAATAAACAAATTTTTGGAAAAATTCCCATCTGATTCCTTGATCTTTTATACTTTCTCCTAAGTTGTTTTTCTTTATTTTTATCATTGTAGGTTCTCGATTTTTTTTTAAACTTTAACTAACTAAATAAAGTCCTTAATCATTTTCTTTTAAATATAGATCTTCAATTTTTTATAAGTAACTAAAAAAATTCCTTTATTCTAAGATTTTTAATTCTCGGGCGAGGTCAATAGAATTTGGTTTTGGCCAACTAAACTAGGAACAAAGAAGTGAAAGGAAAAAAAAAAAAAAAAGAAACCAAGGGAGGATGATTCAAGTAGACAAAATGAAGCTCAAAACAATTTTAACTAAAATCTTTGCATATGCAATTTGGGGGGCGAGCAAGGCACTAAATATCAAGAATTCAAGGCTCAAGGGCACTAACTTTGACATCGTGAAACTAGCAAAAGAGTTATTGGAGATAAAGAATCACAATCACCAACCAAATTGCAGATGTAGAGATTTAATTTGACATTGTTTGAAACTCCATTTTGTCTTTTTAAATCATCCTCCCCCATTGTTCTTTAAAAAAAATTGAACGGTGATGACTTCTTTGCTCCTAGTTTAGTTGACCAAAAACATCTTCCGATGATTGACCTTGCTTGAGAGTTGAAATCTCAAGCAAGGACTCTTTGTTAACCATTTGTAAAAAAAAATCAAGGACATATGTTTAAAACCAAAAATGAGGACTTTAGAAGTTACTGAAAAAGAATGAGAATTTAGTTGGTTAAGATAAGAATTATTAAGGCCAAAAAAGATAAAAATAAAGAAGGACAATTTATATGGCAAAAATAAAAATGATCTAGGACTAAAATGGGGATTTTATCACAAATTTTCCATAAATCATTAATTCAATACAAATATTTGGGAGAAATTTTAGCGAGTATTACTTAGAAAGTTAAAATCTATGATGGACTTGTTCCTTATCCTCACAAATGGACCTCATGATTCATCTTAAGCCATGTGAGCAACTATGAGACCCAAAGAATAAAATAAATAAAAAGTACGTGTATCTTGTGAGATCTTTTTATGGCTTAGTTCAATTTCAAACATATAAGGTCTACGAATCAATATAAGAATTTTCCACTTAGAAAGGGTTTTATTTTTCTCATACTTGTGTATTTGAGTAGTTTCTTTTCTGATTTATCCACTTCTATTTAAAATTTTACAATTATCTAAATGGCTATTTGTTTTTTATTGTATATCATTTTGACTCTTTGACTTTTAAGTCTAAAAACCATCATAAATTTTATGCCTACAGTAGTGAAATTGACATTTTTTTTAACTGGCACAACCCACTATAATCATCTTTTCCAACCTTTTGACCACCATCTTTGTAATTTTTGATCAAACAAATCCCAAAATTAATAATTCTGGCAACACATGTATTAATAGGTACAAAAAATTCAAATTTTCACAATTGATGAATATCGAAACACCCAAATCATTAAATATAATATTAATAACAAGAAACAAAATAATGAATAATAATCTTAAACTTACGTGAATCTATGTCGGTGAAGTTATGTCAATTTTCTTAACTGGGAATGATGTTTCGATATTCAAAGGTCAAGGTGGATTTTCACCTAAAGCGATTTGGATATTCTTTCAATTTTTTTTTTAAAAAATGAATATACCTAAAAATGAATCATTCAAATGGGGAAAGTTGAGAATTCTCACTTCAGAAAGCAAGCATACACAGATATGAGTAATCATAATATGACATGTGTAAGTGGGTAAAATAGTAAATAGTGTCAAACATCATATTTTTAACTGTGACGAGGTGTGACATTTCCTATTCTTGTTACTTCTCTACCTTGATTTTTAATTTAAAAAAACTTTTCTTTTTATTTCTCTTTGTTGCTTTTACTAAATCACATTTTGTTTTTCAATTACTGGTTAGGGTGCTGATATACACACACCCTTTTATTATCTACACATACCCATGTTTTTAAACACCCTCCATTTTTATTAAAACACATCCCAAACTTCCCAAAATAACCCAGGCAGGAAAAAAAAATGCTTACATCCCAAACTCAAAGAATTATAAACACATACCCCCTCAATCTTCCCCAACCTTCTACGAGAGACAACCGAGAGTTGTACTGCCCACCTAGGAGCTTCAACTGACGAAGCTTGGAAGTCCATTGCTGCCGGCAAGAGTAGGGAGACCGACGCAGCTCCATATTGAACTACTTCTACAGCCGACAAAGATTGTCTGTGACATTTTTCAGCAGCTGACAGTCCTTCGACATTGCCGTAAGTTTTTTTTTTCCATAAGGTTTCAAGTGCCACCATATTGTTGTTGTGAATTTCCTGTTGCTGTAAGTTTTTGAATTTGCATTCTCATTGCTTGGAGGATGCATTAATGAGAGATGCATGATTTCAGACAAATTGATTCATTGTAAATGGAAAAAAATATATACATAGTATTAATTTTGTGATGAAAATTGTAGTTAAAATGCAATGCAAACACATGTTAACAATCTGAATTGAAGTAGTTGCAGCTTTGAAATGATAGGTGTAAGTTACTTTGTGGATTGGAAAAACGTTTAGTGATTAAAATGTTAATAGGTATAGAGTCGACAATAAGGTGCCTAATTTCTTTAAACTAGTCGGCAATAAGCTGCCGAAAATAAACATAGTCGGCTAGTTGTTGTCGAATTGTATAAAGAAAGTTGGCTGCTTGTTTCAAATTTTTCCTCACATAGTCGGCTAGTAGTTGCTGAAAAAATTCATTCTGGTCGGTTGCAAGCAACTGATTATTTGAAATATAAGATGGCAGTAACTAGCCGAAAAAAACTTTGATATTCTGGATTTGTTGACCTTTCTCCTACCCTTGATCTATAAATTTTAGCTTATTGGTGATCTATTTCCTTACTGTAAAGAATATATTTTTTGAAGAAAAAAGCACTTCAAAGGTTAAAATACTTACTTTATTTCTCTAAAATTATTATACATCTTAGATCTCTCCATAAAATTATTATTCGTTCTGTCCCTCTAGAAGTGTTATTTTAGTGAAATCATCATCTTCAAAATTATTATACATTATCAACCTTCTTGTAAAGAGTTATTGTAATAAGTTTAATATAGTCTTCAGTCACTGTGGGATGTGTTGCACTTAGAGTTTCTACTGTTATTTCTTCTGATTGATTTCATTTGTCCTTTTATTTATTTTGACAATATTAATATATTGTTTTGTTATCTTAGTAGAACATGAGTAGGGCACTCATGATTGACAGGGAAGCACCTACGGCCTCCAATCGTCGTAGGCCTAATATAACTGAGGAAGCGTCGTCTTCCAGAGTGCAGGTAGAGGACGAGCTTCCAGCACAAGTTGAGGTCGATGTAGATGTTGATGACATTCTCGAGGAGGACGAGATTGGCAATGCTGCACCATTCCCGGGAGGCCCAGAAAATGGGTATTTGCTCAGCCAATACGCAACCCACGTTGCAAGATATATTTGGGAGGGAAAGGTAACAATAGAATCATAAATTTTGTGATGATATAGATATCGATATTGTGCAAACCCTTCATTAAACACAAAAAGCATTAAAAGAGATCCTCTGAAGTGTATACACCACCACGAGCAACTGGTGAAATGGGATATCCAGCAAGATAGACATAACAAGCTGAGGTTTCACATGTTTGTAAGTGGCTTGTCTCCACTGATGAGATGTCTCTATCGATATGTGGATAGAGTGTTAGTCTCTGCCTTTGTGGAGAGGTGGCATCCGGAGACTAACACATTTCATATGTCACGGGGAGAGATGACGGTTACATTAGATGACGTTGCTTGTATATATGGGATTCCCATTTCTGGACGAGCATTGTGTATACCTCTGGGACAGGAGCAGTTGAGTGAAGAGGAGTTGCTTGTTAGGCTGTTGGGATGTAGCCTAGCTTATACGAGAGATGAGCTTGGAATGAAGACTAATGCATCCTCAGTACAACTAAAGTGGCTTAGGGATCGATATAGTCACTTCGATGACACTGACACAGACGAGAGGATTCAGGCCTATTTTCAGCTTACATTCTTTACCTCCTCGGTTGCACTGTCTTCTCCGACAAGACCAGCACTAGAGTGAACTGTAGTCCGTTGCAACTATTAGCTAACCTACAAGGAATACATAATTATGTGTGGGGTGCAAGGGTGTTAGCACATCTATATATGCAGTTGGGACATGGTTGTTAGTGGTGGTGCAAGCAATTTGCTGGTCCAATATGAGCACTTCAAGTCTCAACGAGTTGTGCATTCTCTCGGCATATGAGTTGCATGAGCCTAGGGTTCAAATGTGGGACGCAGATCATGCCTTCGGAGGTACCACTGATAGGCTCAAGGCAATCCGGGACCAACTGGATGCACTGTATTATCAGAGTGTAAGTTTATTCACATTTTTGTTTACTTATGTTTTTTTACATACTTGGTTCACCATAATATACCTTCACAAGTGCATTAATCTCCAATATTTTTCATGTTTAAGGATGTGAAACAGATTGATTGGACTCCATATCATGACGGTCGGATTCATCATCCATTCAGGGATATCAGCCTATTCTGTGGGACCTTGTGCTTCATGGAGTATCCGGAGGGGTATCATCCCCAGGGCGACCTCAAGTCTTTATCTTCACAGTTGGTTCCCCTAGATGCGTGGTATCCGGGTGACATATTTTAGTTAGCTTTCTTAACATAATCCGCCTATCATGTTCACTGACTTGCTCAAACTTATCTCGAAACTCCTACCAATATACCTCCAGGGCAGGATGTTCAAGGGAAGCATGAGGAGTCTCATGGCTCGAGGGGTCGATATTGATCGTGATGGACAACTTCTGCTAGTGGGGATCAACAGCACACATAGGAATAAGCCTCCCTTAGCACGGATCTGAACAATATCATAAGCACAAGGTAATCCGTGAGTCTTTCTAATCAGACACCCATAGTCCTCTCGCATCTTGAACCCTGATATGTCTGCCAGCTTAAACTCTTTTAGGATGATTTCCAAGGCAGTTACAGACATGAACCCACGCAACTCCTTGAAAAGTTAAGACCGAAAATGGTGTTGCACAACATGTTTACTTCTCTCGAACGAAGACTTTATTTCATTATGTTGCAGTTCTAGTAGTTGGTGTATCCTATTCTAACAACTGTCAAAAGTGCCTTGAGAGGTCCGGAGGTTCCTTTTCAACCTAGCATGGGCACTCTCAACCCTGTCAGCAAATCAAACACCATATCAATGAAAGAATATTATACATTATGATGTATCAAACAATTAGTAATGTATAAGAAATTTTTTTATGTCAGGTGACGAACCTATTTGTTATCGTGCAGCCGTAGTGTCGAACTGTACTAGCCCATGCTGAAACAAACCTGTCATTGTAGTTATTCAACTAAGCACTCTTCACTAACTTATTGCCTCAGGGTGTGACGAGAAGTCTATCTCAAATTGCCCAAGGTTACGATGATATGAATTCTCTGTCTGTGTGAGGACAAAGTGCATTCCATCTAATAAGGAAGCTCTCCCACATGCATGTGTTGAAATACTTCTTGCACTTAACCCACACATTTTTTGAAATGTGCCACCTACATAACAAGTGTCGTGCTTCTGGGACTAAATAAGATATGACATTCATCAATCCTACCTCATGGTCCGTAGTTACATCATAGGGATATGTGTTATCTTTCATCAACTCCTTTAGTCTTGACAATGTCCAACTATAATTCTCCTCATGCTCCGCTGTCATATATCCATAGGCCACTGAAAATGTCAAGTCTGTAGACGTGACACCAACCAAGTCAAATAAAGGGAGACCGTACCTATTTGTTTTATATGTGCAATCCATAAGCAGCACCTCCGGAAATGTATGCAACAAAGTAACACTAGTGGGGTGGGCAAAGAACAGGTCTCGAACTTCATCTGTGTCACCATCACTTCTATGCCACTCGTAGTATTCATTCTCACGGATCTTGTACATCAGTTGACTGGAAGAAATTAACAAATTGACAAAGATTCTTTCAGTCGTTCAAAACTTCTGATTGCCGAATTCCTGTTTAATTTTCGGCTGTAGAATACCTACCATAGTGCCTCCAGTCGGTTGTAACTTGCAGAAATTATTTAATTTTTTCCAATTATGATGTGCTGAAATACTATTTCCAATTCTCACAACATTCTAATTCTGTTTTACGGAACATTATTTCTAACAAGGGGAGTAATGAAGTTGAAGATTTATCTTTATTAATTGATTATACTACTCATTTCACGAACTATGAGGTATGTCAAAATTAGTTCTATCTTTTGTTGAAGAAAAGAAAGATTTGGAATTATGTGATACAAAGTCAATGTTTGAATTGCAGTATTTCTAAGGCAAAGAAGCTTTGATATCATGGGCTCGCCAACGGGGTAAAGAATTGGGATTTGTAATTGTTGTGCAGCGCTCTACTTTTGTCAAATCAAAGAAAACTCCAAAAGTATACTTGGGATGTGAGAGGGGTGGAAAATACCGAAAACCAGTGAAGCCCGAGGGGGATGAAGCCATGCCTAATGACAAGAGAAAGTTGAAGAAAAGTAATGTTGGGACAAAGAAATGTGAATATCCTTTCTCATTGATGGAGAAATAATTACCTGGTGACGATTTGTGGGTATTAGAAGTGAGATGCGGCACACATAATCATTCTGAAATGTAATATGGTGAAGGACATTCATTTATAGGCCAGTTGCAACCTCACGAGGAGACTATTATTGCTGAGATGTCATCCTGTTTGGCACGGCCAAAGGACATCTTATCATTGTTGAAGCATCGTGATCCTTCCAACGTATCTACTATGACAAATATATATAATGCACGAGCTAAATATCGAGTGATGGAAAGGACGGGATGTAACCAAATGCAGTAACTGATGTACAAGATCCGTGAGAACGGATACTACTAGTGGCATAGAAGTGATGGTGACACGGATGAAGTTCGAGACCTATTCTTCGAACACCCTACTAGTGTTGCTTTATTGCATACATTTCCGGAGGTGCTGCTTATGGATTGCACATATAAAACAAATAGGTACGGTCTCCCTTTATTTGAGGT
>JAWZTD010000082.1:4388635-4468563 GCA_035221335.1 Echites panduratus
AGTTCCTCCTTTTGTCTTATATTGTTTTTACTATTTTAATTCTCTTATTTTGAGATAGAGTTTATATATATATATATATATTTTTTTTTTCCAATAGGGTGCATTTACGAAAGTAAATGTGAAATACTTTACATGTATATATTTATATATATATATATAATTATACAAAAATATTAACCAAATATTAAAATTTAATAATATTAAACATTGAAGAATAACTGATAAGTTAGTATTAGAAAGTATTCTTTTAATATACAAGAAAATTTTTATAAATTTAATTCCAAAACATTTATATTAAGTTACATTAGGATTATAGGAAATGAAGAAGAAACTTTCACTATTCTAATTCCAACAGATGTGCACGAAAAAGTTTCTAATTGAGCTTTAAAATACTTATATAATGATAAATAAATTTAAGTCCAAAAGGTTAATTCAACTTATTTGTATAAACAAAAGTTAGATTATATCAATATTATTATTTTCACTTGGAAAGTTTGATTCTATTTAGATTATGATTTTTATCTCGAAAGATTTTGAAATTAAAAAAACTATTATTTTACTTGTAAGGTATTATTTAAACAAATGAGTTAGGTGACGTAGATCAAAGAAGCATTAGGAGTGATAGTGAGTCAAGAATTCTTAAAGGGCCAATCGTACATTCGAAGACAATGGGATAAGACAATTAATAATTCTATTCGTCAAAAAATGTAAAGAAAAACTTCATTTAGAAACTCCAATGCATTCAAAAGAATTAAATTGAGTTATTAAAACATTATATTATATAAAGGAAGCTTCGTGGACAAATTTGAAACAAAACCATTGCAAATGGAGAGTAATTTCAGTTCGGATCATCCAGTCAAACCTATTAGACTACTAATTTATTTTTAAATTTTAGTTTTTTTAAAAAATAATTTTAGTTTTTATTTAATTAGGATATTTTTCCAATGTGTTTTCAATCAATATTCTATTGTTATTCATGTTTAGTAGTTTATTCTAATTAGATAAGTCTTGGAAACCTTTCCTAATACTTGTTAAAAAAGGATTAGGTAACTTGGATTGATTAGGCATGATGTGCTATACTAAATTGAGCTATTATTTGGTCAATATACTACCCGTTCAAGCATAAAAATTGTGTAGTCGTTTTGAATAAAGTTTTACACGTGTTGAGTCTAACTAATTAAGAACTTGATTCACATCATTAGTATTAAAGATTTACATTAAAAACCAAAATATTTATAAATTTAATTCCAAAACATTTATATTAAGTTCCCTTTTGAATTTCTTATATAAAATTTCACCGGCTTGACCATGAATTTGTTTTTATTTTTTTTAAAATTTTAGTAATTTTAGGCTTTACTTGATTAAGATATATTTATATGTGTTTCCATCAATATTTCATTGTTATTCATGTTTAGTAGTTTATTCCAAATAGATAAGTTTTGAAAACCTTTCCTAATACTTGTGTTGATTAGGGATCTAGTGTTCTATTAAATTGGTCTATTATAAGACTAAATTATCATTTGATCAACTACTCCTAGAATTTAATTTATCTTTAATATTTATATCATGTGATCAGAATATAATCACTAAATGATTAATTTTCCAAACAAGACCAAAATAACTTTGTTGGAAACCCCGTGTGGGCGTAATTAGGCCTTGAAATACTTTTTTGATAATACAGTACTAAAATTTTATGAAAAGTTAAATCTACCAAGTTAGGATAAAAGTTATATATATAAAAAAATTTGTACAGGTTTCCTTTTGCTAAATCCTAATCCTAAATGGATGGAGCAGGAGCTTATCCAACTGGCCATTGAATTGAACTTATTAAATTCCTAAAAAAAATAAGATCTCATCAGTATTTCAAAGGAAAAAAAAAAAACCAAATCTAATGTCATATCCCAAAATAAGAAAAGAAATACTCATTTTGCTATTTAAACAGAGTGCAGATTTATCACATCCAACTGTAACTATAATATAATTAAGCCCAATTCCTGAAACCATTTATTTATTATATACATGCATATCACACAACACAGGAAACAGCAGAAATTGGATTGGAAAAAAAAATGAAGTTGCTAACATCTTAAAACCCAAAACGTGCAATCGAAAAAACATATAATATACGATCAAAAGAACCCTAAGGAAATAAGTAACTTTGAACCCGAGTTAAATTAAACATATTTTACATCTTTCTCAAACATATAGATATGAAAGAGACAGATTCTTGAACAAATTTCATACATAATTTAATGAAGTTTTTCCAGGTGGGATTCCTACTATTTGCTTCTCCCTCAACAGGATAGTACAAACAGTTTGGTAGAAGATGAAAAAGAAGAAGTAACAGACAGATATTGTTTAAAGATTTGCTAAAATTTGTTGATGAAGGAATTGTACATTAAATTTGCAAAAATTTCCTGCTATCCATATCTACATACCATAAACCAGTGGTCTAATGGTTTTACAACTTTGGAACAGACTAGTTTCGGGGTGTCTCTTTCTCTTTCTTGTAACAGCAGAACACGAGTTCTTCCCTGCAGCCATATTCGAACGCAGAGTTTCAGAATAGCGATGGACTTCCTTTTTCTTTTCCCTGCTTTGAGCAGGCGCAGCACAAAACTCCTTTCTTGAATGGTCCGAGGAAAGAACTCCCTTTCTTGCAGGTGCGCAGTTTTGGAGACTTTGTGGTGGAGAGGAGCAGAGATTCTTCACTGCTGCCATGGACTGCAGAGTGACAGAACGCTGAACTCCACCCCAGACCTTTTTCTTTGCCACGTTTTGATATGGAGACTCACCACAAAACTTCCTTCTTGGATGCTTTGAGGAAAGAATTTCCTTTCTTGCAGAAGCAGAAGCAGAAGCAGAAGCAGAGCAGCCCATTCTCTTTCGCAGACTTTGTAGTGGAGCAGAGCAGATATTCTTGATTGCCGCCAGAGATTCTTGATGTTGAACTTCCCTTTTCGTCCCTGCCGCTGCCGCCGAGCAGACCCCTTTCTTTTCAATTCTTTGCCCAGGAGCAACACAAAATCCCTTTCTTGGATTCTCGGAAGAAAGAACCTCCTCTCTTGCTGCTGCGGAACGGAGGATCTTCTTGGGGCACGACTGCTGCCTTGAAGAACCAGCTGCAAGCGGCTCTCGGACATAGGTGGGCAAGAAAGTGCCATAACCTCCGAAAATCGGCCCCAAGCTTTCTTTAAAAACTAATCCTTCAAAATATTTCCGAAGTTCACCAAGAACACCATCGATCCTTTCATCCATCCTTTGGTGATGGAGACACCGTGCCACGATTTCCTCTAAGGACCAAGCCTGGAGAATGAATTTGGAGCAAAACAAATGCAAATTAGGAGTCAAAACGAATTTGTTGTTTTTTTTATATTAATTTTAGGTTGATTAGAAGATCTCTTCCAATGTGATTCTAATAAATATTTTATTTTTATTGATGTTTAATAGTTTATTTCAATTAAAATTCTTAGAATACTTTCTTAAATACTTAATTATAAGAGGATCAGGTAACTTGCATTATTATAAATAGGATAATTATAAAACTAAGTTATACAAATGATTATGAAATATAATTTGAGATTTGAGAGTTTCTTCCATCTTGTTTCGTTATAATTAGAAGTCTTGATTTATCATTCAATTAACTTGGATTGTTTATCTATTGGAGATACTAGAAAAGGATTAGGGAAATTGAATGCTTTCCTAATACTTATTAGAAAATGATTAGGTAAATTGAATATTGTAGGTTTTAATAATAATAATAACCAAATAAAAACTAAGAGGTGAATTTAAAAAGTTGTATTTTGAGAAACATTCTTTTTTCATCAATCTCAATAATCAATGGCGAACCACAACTCAAGATTATTAAGTAAGGACAATATAATTTTTTTTACTAATCTATGCTACTTAGTTGATAAATTTCATTATTAATATTATAAATTGTTAGGACTTTTTTTTTAAAAAAAAAAAATTTGCTTTCAAAATAAACAATTAAATTTTATTTTGTGGGATATGATTAAATGTTTTAAAAGAAAATAAAAAATCTACTTCGCAATCATATAGTAGATAATGAATTAATAGTTAAAAAATTTCAAAATATGAAGTGAATCCGGAATACATATTTAATACTAAGTTTTATATTTACATATAAAAATAATATTATTTATATATTGTTTTTAAATATGTATTTCTAATCTTTGGGGCTTAGCTCTTCCGCCGTGGCTTAACCCCTGAGATAGGATGGTGTAGAGCCAAGGCAACTGCTGCAATCACCTTAGGCAGCATAGTGAAAAAAAAAAAAACTTTCAATATTCAAGATTAGTAATACTATATATACATATTTATCATTTTTCATTAATTAACTAAGGTGATAATAAACATAAACAAAAGGCAAACAAATTTTAAAAGTTTTAAATTTTTGTTTAATATTTTTATCTTTTCGACTTCCTAATTTAATAAAAAATATAAAAACCATCTATTACAAATATAAATTCAGAGGAGAGGAACCTCTTTTTCTTCCTCACTTTTTTAAGTGGAAAATAGTTTTTTTTTTGCATTCTTTATTTAATATTCAATTTCTACACAACAAATTTTTTATTAGGTAATATTTCTAATCTTGTATTTATTTTCTTAATAAGTTTGATCATTTTAACTCTAATATTTATTTTCTTTTTATTTATTAAGTTAATTTATTTTCTATATTTTATTGAATTTTATAATATATTTTTTGGTTGATTTGAATGTTTTAAACATTTTTAGAATAAAAAAATACTTTTGAATTTTTATTTGATATTTCAATAAAATATAGTTTTAATGTCTAAACCTATTTTAAAGATAGTGAATATTTTTGTCATGCATGTTTTAGATTGGTTTTTAAATTAAGAATAAAAAAAATTATCAATATAAATTAATACTCTAATATAGATATTAAACTATATTAAAAAGGGCACGTCTTCTTAGTTAGAGGGCAGGAACGGACACGATTTAAATTGGAAAGAAAAAACCAGATTTCTATAAAGTTCGAGGGTATTTAGCTCCTTTTACCCTTTAAGTAATGTCTTACTTGATAATTTAATATATTATCTACATTCCATGCCTCGAATATTGTCCTCTATTGCTCACAATAACAGTTTTTATTTATATATGTAAATATAAAAGGGGATCCATATCTATCTATCATCTATCTATATTTTATCTATTTATAAATATTTATAAAAGAGAGATCTAAGAAGTGCCATTGAGAAGCCACATAAGCAATGTTTTACAAGTGTCTTTTTAAATATTAACATGTGGCTAACTTAATCAGAATTAGAAAATTTTAAATATTATTTTAAAATATTTAACATTTATATTAAAAGCCTATTTGGCATAACTTTTTTTAGTTCTAAAAGTTGTTCTTTTTTAAGAGAATAGAAAGTTCCATTGCACTAGCTTTTGATATTAATTGATAAGTTATTATTAGAACGTATTCTTTTAATATACATGAAAATTTTTACAAATTTCATTCCAAAACATTTATATTAAGTTACATTAGCATTATAGGAAATGATGAAGAAACTTTCACTATTTAAAATCCAACAAATGTGCATGGAAATGTTTCTAATTGAGCTTCCAAAATACTTCTATAATGATAAATAAATTTAAATTCAAAAGGTGCCTACAAAAGGTTAATTCAACTTATTTGTATAAACAAAAGTTAGATTATATCAATATTATTATTTTTCACTTGGGAAGTTTGATTCTATTTAGATTATGAATTTTATCTCAAAGGATTTTGTAATTAAAAGAAAGCTATTATTTTAATTGTAAGATATTATTTAAACAAACAAGTTAGGTGATGTAGATCAAAGAAGTATTAGAAGTGATGGTGAGCCAAGAATTATTAAAGGTCCAATATGTTCGACGACAATGGGCTGAGACAATTAATAATACTATTCATCCAAAAATAAAAAGAAAAACTTCATTTAGAGACTTCAATGCACTTAAAAGAATTAAATCGAGTTATGAAAACATTATTTTATATAAAGGAAGCTTGATGGACAAATTGGAATAAAACCGTTGTAAATCGAGAGTAATTTCATTTTCGATCGTCCAATCAAATCTATTTGATCACGAATTTGTTTTTCAATTTTAGTTTTTTTAAAATTAATTTTAGTCCTTAATTAATTAGGATATTTTTCTAATGTGTCTTCGGTCAATATTCTATTGTTATTCATGTTTAGTAGTTTATTCCAAATAGGTAAGTCTTGGAAACTTTTCCTAATAGAGAAGGATTAGGTAACTTGAGTTGATTAGGCATCTTGTGTTATATTAAATTGAGCTATTGTAAGACTATCCTCAATACAAATTTAGAATTGAGAGAATTTCTCTACACAACAAATTTTTTATTCGGTAATATTTCTAATCTTGTATTTATTATCTTAATAAGTTTTATCATTTTAACTCTAATATTTATTTTCCTGTTTTTTATTAAGTTAATTTATTTTCTATATTTTATTGAATTTCTAATATTTTGTTGGTTAATTTGAATGTTTTAAACATTTTTAGAAAAAAAAAATACTTTTGCATTTTTATTTGATATTTCAATAAAATATTGAATTAATGTCTAAACCTATTTTAAAGATAGTGAATATTTTTGGCGTGGTGGTTCAGATTTGTTTTTAAATTAAGAATAAAAAATTATCAATATAAATTAACACTCCAATATAGATATTAAACTATATTAAAAAATTAGTTTATTTTATAATGCATCTATTGTCTATATGATATTACTTACATTATTATAACTTTTTAAAAGTGAAATTTAATTAATTTTTAAAAATCGGTTACGTTACCAGACATTAAATGAATTAGTCATATTATTTATGTATTTGATTATTAATAAACAAGTTTACAATAAAACCTTAGCCTTGTATTCCTTTTGCTGTGCGGATAGTAGACAATAGAGATATAGAAAAGAAAAAGAAAAAAAAAACACAATACATGCCGAATACACGAACTAACAGAGAGGAGTCTATAGCCATCGTATAAAGTGGATTACATACAATGACTTAGTTATATACTATGCGTCCTAAAGCCGCGGCAAATAAATAAATAGGAAGATTGATACTTTTGATCTCTCACTTTTTTTGATTTTACAAGTTTGATCCAAAATTATTTTTTAAAACTTTTTTTTATCCTCCAGCTTTTTTATTTTGATAGCCCTACTCTATTTTGATTTTTTTAAAAAAGTTTTTTTTGGTACTCAACTTTTTTTTTTTTTTTATCATTGGTCCAAATTTGAGAAAGCAATTCCTTTTGTCATTGTCACTGTTGCAAGCATTCTACTTACTCTTTTCCTTTTCTTTCCTTGGACCAGGGAGCCCTTACTGCCTGCCTTTCCAAACTGTGTTAGTGACGGATCGCAAGAAGCCATTGTTTCCCAAATTGGGTCCTACGCATGACTTCCCCATCAAATGATTGTATCAGAAGTTCTTATCCCTCTCACGATTGTCCAAACAAGGGCTTCTTGATCCCATTAACATCAATAAAACCAAAACCTCAACCATGTAATCAAAGCTTATGGATCACCTACTTAAACAAACATACAATGGAATTTAATTTATCCTCAAATTTTATTTTTCAAATTCAGTATAAAATGTGAGATATTCTAATAAAAATGTGCCCAAAGATATAAACTTTACATAAACCAATCAACTATTCCTAGCCAATCAATGAAATTTCAACAAAAAAATGAAAATCATTAAAACATAAATAATAAAATGGAGGTAAAATTTCAAGAATTGAAGAAAGATATGATAAGTTTGTGAGTTGAATAGGAAGAAATATGAATAGATCAGTAGGGTTGGAATCTAAGATGAGATTCAAACAAAAATGGGGGAGATGACACCATTGATGACCAAATTTCACATTAGAAGCTTCGTGTTTGACAAGGGTGTAGATGGTTGCTAAAAATTTTGTTCATCTTGTGTCAAATTATATGTTAATCTAACCAATAATGTGGGATCATAAATACTGCAGGTGGCCCAGGCCAAGCCGACAGACTCCACTTGCGAGTCCCGCAGGCAACAGCTAGTTCTTGGGCTTGCTTCGGCAACCAGATTTGAGCAGTTCCGATAGTTGGCGGTGGCAAGGAAGAAGAAGGAGAGGAGTGGTGGCAACGACTGCCTCTAGGATTTTCTCAATTGAGGCGGTGGCGAAGGTTTGGATCTGGGTTGGTTGACCTGACTTCAAAATAAAATTTAAACAGTGAAATTTTCTTTTTGCCCCTTTTAAATATGTTAAAAAACTTCCAAAAATATATATTTTTAAAATGTGGATCAATCGTGTAAAAAAAAAGGTTGAATAAAAAAAATCAAAATGGATCAGAGTTACCAAACTAAAAAAGTAGGATAAAAATAATTTAAAAAATGATTTTGGACCAAACTTGTAAAAACAAAAAGGTGGATTACAAAAAGTATCAATTTTCCTAAATAAATATATACTGCACTTTTAAGGTTGTCATATATAACAAAAAAAAATGGCATCATCTCCATTCTACTTTATACTATGGTCAAAGCCTTTAACAAATATTAAGAGGTACATACAACAGCTTATAAGAAAATTTGGGTAGCAAAAAGTTCTTAATCACGAGTGTCGATAGTTTATACCGGAGAGTATATAATACATACAATGGTCTTTTCTTTATCAAAATTTTTTTGCCATGCTTAAATTTGCAACGGCCCAAAAGCCCACTACATATAGTACATACGACTGCCTTTTAAGTATAAGGGTTGCCATGTATACCATAATTTCTTCTAGTGATTGTCGTGACACTAAAATTTTTTTTTTGCTGGTATCCTTCTCACACATATTCCCCATCAGATCATCATTCATTTGTGAAGAGACCTCCACATTGTCATGTACTTGTGGTACATTTATTTCTTTGGGTGGAATTCTTGACAAGTTCAATTCTTGGCCTTCAGCATGTCCATGAAAGCATCTTCATCTTCATGGCTTGCAACTATATCTTATTCCAATTCTTTCTTTTGTGCAATATCTTGTTCAACTTTCCCTTCCCTTTATCCAGCCTAACACCTTGATTTGGGTTTGATCGTCTTTCTAGTTGTTTCATTTAGTCAGAAGCTAATGTTTTGGTTTTAATTTGTCCATCATATCCTGATTTGAACCCTTCAGTATTCAGTATACTGGTCCAGAGCCACAGCCTTTCTTGGGCTTCCTCTAACCACTTTGTCATCTAGATTTGACTTTTTCCTTTGTTGTCTCTCACCAACTTCCTGTTTGATTTTTAATATTTCTCTGCTTACTTGTAAAAAAAAGCAATAATATCACTTAATTGCTTCCCTAGGACCCTTCAATATTAGATGACTGTACTATTATTAAAATAAGCAAAAATACAAATATGTAGTTTTCCTTTCTTGCCAAGCTAGGTCTCTATATTCTGTGCAGCATGGCCATTCTTGTTTACTTGACCCATGTTTTGCAGTGTTAAAGTCATATAAAAAACTTTAGATCAAGAGTTATTAAGAAGACCATATTATTAAGTGATACTTACTAATAGAGCTTGTCATCATTTCTATCAATCTTTACTTGTGGTCATCTGGATTGTTCCCAAAAGGTTCAAAGTTTTCCTTATATGTTTAAGCACTTTTTTTGCTTGGTCGGTAACTTCATAGAATTTACAGCAAAAGCATAATTAGCATCTCTTAAAGACTTCGCCCCCTCTGGTTCTTCAAATTTTTTTCTTTTCATGCCAACATAGCTTGAGGATGCACCCTCATCTACCCGTGCATTATAATCTACCATAATTTGTGGATAGTACATAATCTATATGAAAGAAGAAAAGTTTTACAAGGCCATTATCAAAACCAATTTCAATCATGGAAATGTTATCCATTGCATGAAAATAAAGTTTTAAGTTATTCCTACACCCACCAATATAATTGATTCCCTCCCCCTACCCCCTTAATATATTTGACAATAAACCTGAAACCCCATATGGTCCTAAAGTCATAAAGGTGAGCATTATTTGTCTAGCTAAAGTAAGGAATCAAACAAACAAACAAACATCGACTGAGAAGCCCCTACCCCCCAAAAGATAGACAAAATGGCCTACAATCAGCGACTAGTTCCAGGTTATATTATATCAAAAAGGGAAATAGGGATATTGTGTATAAATGAACATGAGCGTGAACCCCAACAAGTCTCCATCTCGAAATCATTGAATCGATTATTTAAAAAAAAAATTCCCACAAATCATCAATTTAAACCCCACCAAATTTAACTTTGAAACACTAATTATATGGCTTATCCAAATTGTTAATCCTTAAATCAATCATTATAAGATAATTTAATGTTTCAAATTTCAAACATTGCAATCTCAAATGGAAAGCTTACCAGTATGCTTTAGATAGCTTTGAAATCGTGTTCCTTGATGCAGATATGAATTGTTGGATTAAGGTTTAGTCTTCAATTTGGGGAAAATTTTCCGTGACTAGATTTTGAGAATTTTTATTTTGTTCGTCGGAGATGGATTAAGAGACGGAAAAAAAAAATGTCTTCCAAATGCATTTTTAATAGACTGTTGTTAGGATTTGAAGTTAAATACCATTTTGGTCATTAGTAAAATATTTGGGTATCAAATTGGTAGAAAAAACTTTGTTTGAGATTTAAACAATGCGCCAAACTTTAGATATGAAAACAATCATTTTCACTTTTCCTTAAAATATATATATAGACGGCATAAGTTAGAAAAAAAAAGTCAAAATTTAACTTTTTTTAAAAGCAAAAAAACGAACTTTTAAAATAAGCACATAGACTCTCTAAAGTTCATATTAATTTTTTTTCCTTTTTTTTTAAAAAAGTCTGCCTTCGATTTCCATAATCTCTATTCCTACTTCTAACATTAATTATTCTATTTCTAGTGTTCTTGTGCCTAAATTGCAGGAATTTGAAGGATTAACCAAGTTGAAGGAAGGCAAGGAGAACATGATTATGAATGATATGTTAAAGTGGTATACCCTTATATGTACACTTGGTGAAAGATTATTGAGTTTTAAGCATGAAAGTTATTTTCTATAAGCAATTGTGTTTTTGGTAATATTTGTGATGTATATAAGCAAGGTATTATTGTTGAATTTTTTGAGGATAATGAATCTTTGTACAGAGAGAGTAAGTTGTATATTTCGTGAGTCATGTGAATAATTTGATAGGATTTCAGTTACATGGAAAAAGCATGATGATATATTATTATCTTTTGAAGTGCTTGAATTTCATGAGAAGCTTCAGGTCAATATAAATATAAATTTAAGCATCTAAAACTTTTAATTGACTAGTGCAAGTTTCATTCTTGTGTTGAGTCTAATTATCCAAGAGTTAGATTCACGTCAGTTTGGTATCAGAGTTCAGGGTTCCATTACAGATTAACTCTTTTTTTATTATTCTTTGTTTGTTTTCTTTTTTGTTCTTTCTTCAAAAAACAAAACAAATTCATATCTTTTCTTTGTTTCTTGTTCTTCTTCTTATCTTTCCAAAGAAATTACAAAAAAGATCTTGAATTATTTCTTTGGTTTCTTGGAAAGCAAGATTCTCTCTTTTCACTGTTTCTTGTTATCTTGAATTGTTTCTTGGACAACAAGATTCTATCTTATTTATTGTTTCTTGATTTCTGGAATTGTTTTCTCTTTTGTTGAACCCTAGACATATATTCTATACAAAAACTCCCCACCTTTGTAACTTATTTGTGATCAGAGTAAAAAAAAAAAAAAAAAAAAATCTAAAGTTGAAAATTGTGAAAATTGATATCTTGTGGGAAATTTGTTGTTTGTTAATTGTCTATTCATTTTTGGGTTCCATAAAAAGACATTCTACAGCCAAATGATGACATCTTTGATTCCCATTGTCACTCAAAAAGAATTCTTACATATTGACATAATTCTTTATTTCTTTGGCTCTTTTTTGTAGATCTTGTGTGGACCAGTTGATTTAATTGATTCATTGTTACTTACGATATTTGTTTGTTGGTTGATTGAAGTTCTCTCAAGAACCATACGAAGAAAGAGCAGCAAGGAAAAATGCATAAGGGGGTGAGCTCTAAGAGTGAGAGAAAGCATTAATTGTGTGATAAGCAAGGGAAGAGTGACATCTATTGAGGGAAACACTTAAAGGAGTGTTTGTGAGGAAATTTTTCTTATGTAACCTTGTTTTTCTTGCAAGAAATTGATTTCAAGGCAAAGAAAAGATGGCAGGAAAGTTTGAAGCAATGATGCAACTATTAGAGGAGGTATCCATACTATTGAAACAAATAAAATTATGAATGAGTATTATAGAGACTTGGTAGTTGCTATGAAGGGTGCTCATATAAAAGAGAGTAAGGAAGCTACAATGGATAGATTTTTCAATGGTTTCAATGACGAGACTTGGTGAGTTGAACCATATTACTATGATTATCTTGAGGATATAGTATATATGGCCATCTAAGTTGAAAGAGACTTGAAGGACATTAAGCCATATTGTGAAAGATCTTATGGAAGTTCAACTAAAGTGATAAGTGTATGGCCAAAAGAAGAGGAAAGAGGTGAAGGTTAGACACGTTGATATAAGTAAGATACTAGCACAATCTTTTGGATATGAAGACCTCAAATGAGTCTTGTGCAATAAATATAGCCATAAAGCTTTTTATTGTCCAGCATGGGAGCAAGTGTTGAACAAGATGGAAGAAATCTTAACCAAAAGTGAAGGGAAAGTAAAGTGAAGCCTCAAGAGACTATTGTAAAAGAGGAAATTCTAGAAGCTCCTAGTAAATTAAAGGAAGTTGATGATAAAGATGATGAGGGCCAAAAGGGAAGGCTATCTCTTTATGAAGGTGAAGTTCATGAGAAATCTTATGGAATAATTGAGGATAGAGGAAAAGTTGAGGAAAAAGAAATTGTAAGAAATAGAAAGTGGAGGGTGAGAGAGAGGAAAGAAAAGAGGGAAAAGAAAAGAGTAAGATTGCTATAAAAGATGTAAGTAAAGAAAAAGAGAGATCTTGTGAAAAAAGGGAGAGATTGAGTCTGCCTTGGAGGGCAAAAGACGGTCTTTTTCATAATTTTTATTCCTATTTCTAAGATTAATTATTCCATATCTAGTGTTCTTATGCCAAAATTGTAGGAATTTGAAGGATTAACCAAGTTGAACGAATCGAAGAAGTACATGGTTATGAATATTATGTTAAAGTGGTACACTTTTATTTCTACACCTGGTGATAGATTATTGAATTTTGAGCATGACAAGTTATTTTCAATGGGCAAACATGATTTTGGTTATATTTGTGATGTATATAAGCAAGGTATTATTGTTGAATTTTTTGAGGATAATTATTCTTTGTATAGAGAAAGTAAGTTGTATATTTCTATGAGTCTTTTGAATAATTTTATAGGATTTGAGTTACATGGAAAGAGCATGTATAAAGAAAGTAAGTTGTATATTTCTATGAGTCTTATCTTATGAAGTGCTTGAATTTTATGAGAAACAATTTCAGGTTAATATATGTTTAAGCATCTAAACCTTGTAATCAACTGGGCAAGGTTTATACTTGTGTTGAGTCTAGCTAACCAAGAGGTAGGTTCACTTCAGATTGCTTTTTTGGACAAAACCAAAGTAGCTTTATTCCAGGTCGTCAAGCTTCAGATAATATTGTGGTTGTTGAAGAATTTTTACATTCTATGAAAAGAAAGAAATAAAGAAAGGGGTGGGTGGCAATCAAACAAGACTTGGAGAAAGCATATGATCATATTGAGTAGCCATGCCTACCTGCAGTCTTATCACATGTTGGTTTCTCTAAAAATTTGGTTGATCTTATCATGAATGGTATTACCTCTACCAAGTTTTCGATTTTGTGCAACGGGACTAAGTTATGGAGTTTCACTCCAAAGAGGGGCATCAAACAAGGAGATCCACTATCACCATAAATGTTTACTTTATGTATAGATGCACTTGCTCAAAATATTGATATCTCTGTGGCAAGGAAACAATGGTCTGGAACAAAAAATGCCCCTACTATTTCTCATCTTTTTTTGGCTGAAGACTTATTTTTGTTTGGTTAGGCCTCTATTTTGCAGGCAAATTGCATGAAGGTTGTCTTGTAGAACTTTTGTTTAGTATCTGACAAAAAGTTAATCAGTCAAAGTCCCAGTTTTATGTTTGTCCACATGTGATGGAATCCCTTCGAAATACTTTGGCAGTAATCTAGTAATTTGGAGTATATCTAATATGGGTATATATCTTGGAGCTTCTCTGGTGCATGATCGATTCTTCTACAACACCTATAGTTTCCTCACTCTTAAACTCCAGAAAAAGTTGAGTGGTTGGAAGAGCAAAACACTCTCATGGAGTCTTGCATCCTTTTTATTCAGAAAATACTTAGCAGAATCTCGATTTATTGCATGCAAACCTCCAAGCTACGTATTTAGATTTCGAAAGAATTAGAGCCAGTGTGCCTCAAGTTTCTTTGGGGAGATCATGAATCTAGACGACATCTTCTGGCAGTGAGCTGGAAGAATATATATAGAGGTAAGTAATTTGGAGGTATGGTTATTAAATCATTGAAATGGGTGAATCATATTTCTCTAGCTAAACTTGGGTGGCGCCTGTTGACGGAAAGGAATAGACTTTGTGTAGAGAGTATAAGGAAAAGAGTTCAACTCCTCTATTAATCAGTTTTTTTGGGTTAATATATATTAATACACGGAGACATAATCATATAACTATACAAAATATATGCCACAACTTATGACATGTCCTAATTAAGCTTTACAGTTGTATCTAATTTACAACTTTAATCATATGATTAACATCATGGCTCATGCTAACACTCCCCCTCAAGTTGGTGCGAAGATATCTCTCACACCTAACTTGTCATGTGAGTCCTATAATTTTTTACTTGACACTGCCTTGGTGAGTATATCAACTAGTTGTTCTTCTGATCTGACAAATGGAAATTGAATGATCTTCTCTTCAAGGTTCTCTTTCATGAAATGCTTATCTACTTCAACATGTTTTGTACAATCATGTTGAACCGGGCTATGAGATATATCAATGGCAACCTGGTTGTCACGGAATAAACTCATTTCAAAGCTAGGAGAAAAACTAATTTCTGATACTAGCTTTCGGAGCCATAAAAGTTTACATAGCCCTTTAGCCATACCTTTGAATTCTACTTCCGAGCTTGACAATGCTACCATATTTTCCCTTTTGCTTCTCTATGAAACCAAATTCCCTCCCACAAATGTGACCATTCATAGTAAACATCAACCCCTTTTCAGGTGAGCCTTTTAGATATTGCAAAATCCTACAAACTGCATCCATATGATTCTCTCTCAGACGGTGCATAAATTAGCTGACTATACTTATAGCATATGCAATATCTGGGCGAGTGTGTGATAAATAAATTAGCATATTTACTAGCCTTTGGTATCTTCCTTTATCAACCTGTGCTTGTTCATAACATAACCCAAGTTCATGATTTTGGACAATTGGAGTATCCACGACTTACAGTTTAGTAGTCCAACCTCTACTAATAGATCCAACACATATTTTCATTGCGAAATAAATATGCCGCTTTGTTGACCTTGCTACCTCTATTCCCAGAAAATATTTAATTCATTTTGAATTCAGTAGACAATCGGTTTTGGAGTTTAGTCAACATCATCCCCTATGATAATCATGTCATCGACATAGACAAGTATAGCAATTACCTTTCCTTGATAATGCTTTAGGAAGAGTGTGTGATCAGAATTGTTTCGACAATAGCCATATTTCTTTATAGCCGAGCTGAATTGCCCAAACCATGTTCGAGGGGACTGTTTTAGCCCGTACAAGGCCCATTCCAATTTGTGTATAAATTTAGTTTATGAAGAAACTGTGTAGCATAGTGGTGTGTCCATGTAGACTTCTTCTTTGAGATCCCCGTGGAGAAATGCATTCTTCACATCGAGTTAGTGCAATGGCCAATCCAAATTAGCTGCCAGAGATAATAATACTCTAACAGTGTTCAATTTTGCAACCAAATAGAATGTCTTTGAGTAATCTACACCATATGTTTGTGTAAACCCCCTAGCCACAAGTCTTGCATTATACTTCTCAATCGATCCATCAGCATTGTATTTTATGGAAAACACCCACTTACGTCCCATAGTTTTTTTTTCCATCTGGTAGTGGGACTAGTAAAGGGCGTTGTTTTTCTACAAGGCCTTCAACTCTTCCTCATTTGCTTGTACCCAATTTTGGTTAGTCTGAGCTTCTTCAATGCTACTTGGAATGTGATGAGAGGACAGAGTTCGTAAAAATGTTTTGATAGGAATGGATAGTTTCTGAGTAGATGCATAATTTACAATTGGAAACCTCGTCTTTCTTTCTTGATCATCTGGATAGTATCTATTAGGTGGTTTTCTAGGATTATGCCCAAAAGGTAACACATAAATTGAACTATCCAAGTTATCAGTATGAGGAGTGGTACTGGGAGAGCTTACCTCTGTAGTATTCTCAATAGAAGAAGGTTCATCGGGTACTAGAATTAGAGGAGGGGTAGCACTCACTTTATCATCAGGTTGAAGTGTAGTTGATGTGTCATGCTCTTCATTTGTAAGCTGATCACCATTGTCTCTATCAGCAAGTTCTTCCTATTAGTTGTACTTCCACGATTATCAGTTTCTGGTGTATTCTCTTCATTATCATTTTCAAATCTTGTATTACTTGCAAAATAACTCAGTTCTTCAACTATAGACTCCCAATGAAGAGTTGAGTGTGATATTGTGAAAGAAATAATGGCTCAGATTCTAGGAATGTTACATCCATGGAGATATAGATAAGATTTGTGATAGGATCCAAGCATCTATATCAATTTTTGTGTAATCAGTAGCCAAAAAACACACACTTAATAGCGCAAGGATCTAGCTTGGTCCACTGATTCTTATGAAGATGGACAAAAACAACACAACCAAATACTTGTGGTGGAAGCATAAGAACCGAAGGTAAAGGTACATGGGTGGACAACAAATGTAACGGAGTTTTGAAATTCAGTACTTTGGAGGGCATCCGATTCAGCAAATAAACAACAGTTGTGACTGCATCCTCCCAGTAACAGTTTGGGACATTAGTACCATGAAGTAGCCGAGCAGTCTCTAATATATGGCTATTTTTCTCTCCACAACACCATTTTGTTGTGGAGTTTGTGAGCATGTTGTCTCGTGGATGAAACCATGATGTTGAAAATAAGCTTGAAATTTTGCGTTGATAAATTCGCCTCCATTATCTAAGCGAAAAACCCTTGTGTTGGCTGAAAATTGTTTTTCAACCATAGTATGAAATGCTTGACAAATAGAGAACACTTCATCTTTAGTTTTTATCAGGTAAAGCCATGTCATGCTAGTAGAGTCATCAAAAAAGATTGCAAACCACCAACACTTAGATGGAGTAGTTATTGAGGAGGGTCCTTAAACATCTCAGTGTATTAAAGAGAAAGGAGTGTTAGTTTTATTCAAACTTGGTGGATAGCAAGCTCTATGATTCTTTGCCAAAATACTTGTTTCACACCTCAATTCTTTATTCTGAAGATTTGAAAACAACTCTGGAAGTAAATGTAGTAGATAACCAAATGATGGATTCCCAAGCGACGGTGCTACAACATATTTATTCTTCTTTGCTGCTAACATTGTTGATCTTTCCTCGACTGAAGTCATCTAAGTAATACAACCCTCCTCTCTTAGTACCATGCCTAATTATCTCCTTTTTGAGAATATCCTGTATAAGACAAAATGTTGGATACATTAGCACAATGCAATTTAGTTCTTCAGTGATTTGACTTACTGATATCAACTTATTTGATAGAGATGTAACTAAGAGGGTATGTGATAAGGACAGGTATGGTGATATAGGCACAACTCCAACCCCAGTAACTGGATGTGCAGCTCCATTAGCATTAGTAATGCAATCTCGCCTTGGTGGAGTCATCTTGGAGAAGTCACCGGCATCAAAAGTCATATGATCAGTGGCACCAGAATCTATGATCCAGCCATAGTCATGAGGAGCATTGGAGGTATAAAGAGCTCGACCACATTTACCTTCATCACCGTCTCTAGTAGTGGCATTTGTGATAGGGAGAAGAGATAGCTGAGGTTCAGAGATTGCAACTGTCGCATGACACCCATATTTCCAGTTATATTTCAGGTAACTTGCTCCTTCTTAACTTGCAACTCATGCCACCAATCTAGGTATCTATGTAATTTGAATCAAGTCTCTCGGGTGTGCTTCGTGTTGCCACAGTGGGTACACTTTCCTTCAACCAATTAGCCCTAAGATTTGGTTGATGATCCACTCTTCGTCAGATGTGGCTGATTTAATATACCTCCTTTAGCAGCCATGACGACACCATTGGAAACATTCTCCATACTTGATGCCATCACAATTTGTCGAGTCTATTCCCTTCGAACTTCTGCATAGGCCTGCTCAATGGTAGGAAATGGCTTTAATTGGAGAACATCACTTCTAATATTATCAAGTATGTCATCTAAACCATCCACAAAAATATAAACTCTTTCCTCTTGAAGGAGAGAGTTATATTTCTGTATATCTGTATCGCATTCCTTTAGATTTGGGCGACGAAAATCAATTTCATGACAGATACACCACTTGTTCAAATGGTTGTTTAAGCTTTGCCCATGGATGAATGGAATAAAAAATTTGATAATTATTACGATAATCGTTAGTGATTTGATATCGAGAAGCTATAAGCTAAGCTCTTATCTAAACACATTCGTCCGGGACAAATTGCAACTTGCAGTTCTTCACCAAGATGAATCAGATAATTAAACCCAGATGGGGACTTTAAAGCAGTGGTACTTTTACTTCAAAATCATTATACAAGGCTATTGATCTTGCTAATTCTGCTCAGTTTGATTCGAAGTGGCGCAAAGTGTGGTCTTACAAAAGTCCGCTTCATTATGCAACCTTTCTTTGGCAGGTTAGCAAGGATTGTGTTAAGAACTTCAAGTTGAGTAGTATGGAATTATGTTTTGTTAGGTTTGTGTATGTCACCTCGAACTTATGACTTGAAGTATCCATAATGTATATTCGAACCACTCGGACATATACAAATGTAATGACGTTAAATTCAACCAATTACATTCATTAACTACTTTCAAAAACTCATCAAGAGCTTCTACTTTTCTCTTATTAAAATCAGATGTAGCAAAATTCGTTTTGTCTTCCATACATATATTTGAAGGGACATGGAAGTGCCAAGTTGGGGAGTGCAGTACTACTGCAATGCATATATATATATGCATGCTCGCTTTTTAATTCTAATTTTAGTGTTTGGGAAATAAATATGTTTTCCGTCGTCGGATCAGTAATGCAACTAGGTGTGATAGTTGTTCTTGAGAGGAGAAGTCTGGACTACATGCATCAGGTGATTGTAAGGTAAACAGAGATATTTTGCTATTTTTACTATCTCCTCTCTATTATCGGCTTTTGATTGATGAACAACATATTTCCATTTGGATTGACAAAAATCTATACATGGATTGGGGTGATGCATATAATACTTTGTCCTGAATTCTTATTTTTTGAGTCACTTGCTATTTGTTATGGTTTTAGCACAATGACTATTTGCATAAAGATTTTTTTTTTTTGTTAGATAGGATTGATATTTGTTTACGACGTATCTTAGGTAAAGTTACGGTATTGATCGAGAGAAATTCAGTTAGAAGTTCAGTTCTGTTTTTTGGCTTTGTAACCCTTCTTGTTTTCTTTATTTATAATAAACTTTGTGATCATTTCCTCAAAAATAAATAAAACAAGTGCAATATTGGTTAATTAAAATGAAAAACTATCACATATTAGTGTTAAAAAGGTGAAAAATAAAGCATTGTTACTGTTGTAATAACTTAAACTTTTGAAGTACTCCCAATATATTAGTAAAAACCAAAGATTAATATAAATCGGCTAGGTACACATCGTAGTTGTAATCTGGGATGGGCTCTCTGAACCTCCGGGAAAAAACCTGGTTTACTCCTTGTCAAATCGATTTTGGACAATCTATAATTTGTATTCTTTTTTTCCGTGTTACCCACAATCATTCTTGCTAAATTAAGATAAATTTTTTTTTTCTTTTTAGGATGTTTCTTTTTATGCTTCTAATCAAAATAAAAATAAGGACAAAAAGAGATATGGCTAATAATCAGTTTCATTTTGCATTTTCTCTATATGTTAAAATTAATAGTTTCAATTGTTATTCTTCTTATTACAAATACTAGTTTTGTTTCCTATTTCTAATTGCATATATGTGTTATTTGTATTCTATAATTACTCCTTCCGAATTTCATTTCGGTTTACTAAAAATATGAATGAAAATAGTTAAGTTTTTTTTTTCCTTTTTTACTATCCTTATCCTTAATATTATGTACTCCCTCCATTTCAATTTTTTTTGTTATTTATATATTTCAAGACAAAATATATAAACAAATTTCTTAATTTACCTTTAATAGTCAAACTTTGTTTAACTTTTCTTAATGCACCTTATTTCATTCACTTTCCTATTCTAAAAACCGTCAATCTTATTAAAATTAATCCCAACAAAAAGGAAGCATGAGGAGAAAGGATAGAGAAGTTGGTGTAAAATTAAAGAGCAATAAAACGGTCCAAAACAAGTAATATTGTCATTACCTTAATTTGAATGAAAACTCTAAGTGACAAATTAACAAATTAAAAGGGGGAAGTAGTTAATATCTAATTATTACTTTTGGATATTTAATTTTGAAATATTTTTACATTCGTTTATGAAAGCCAATTTTAATTTTAAATATGTTAATTAAAATTAAAAATCTGAATATTGAGAAATGAGAATTATCTTCACCGACAAAATTGATTTTTCCATTCACTTGCTAAAGGACTGAGCTCTGTCTCACTAACCCACGAGTCCATCTTCACAATAAATGTGAAAGATCTTTTTGGATACCCATCCTTCCTGCATTTTTCTCCCCATTGTCAAAAATGTTGGATTCATCCAAAATCGATGCCTTTCCAAATGGCGAGAACAATAATAAGAGAAAAAAGAGCATACTATATTTGGCAATATTCCTAGTAACTCTTCTAGTGGTGGCCACTGCCGGGACTGCAGTTGTAGTCCAATCCAAGAAAGGTAGCAGCAGCAAGAGCCATGTTCATCCAGTGGTTAAATCTACCTGTGCAGCCACATTGTACCCTGACTTGTGCATAACATCAGCCATTTCCAATAACTCCCCTGCAGCAATATCAACATTAACCAAGACTCCCAGGGATGTCTTGCTGGCGTCTCTGAATCAAACCGTTGCAAACGTTCATCAGAACTTCCGCTATGTAAATACCATCAAGTTTGCTCCCAATATTTCCCTGACCAAACGTGAGAAAGTTGCACTCCAAGATTGTCTCGTGACCTTAAACGATACTCTGGAAGAGCTTCAGAAGACTTCCCTTCAACTCATGGACGACAGCAGTTTCAAGAACTACTCGTTTGAAAGAATTCAGAAAGTGAAGACATTGATCAGTGCTGCAATGACAAATCAAGAAACCTGTCTTGATGGGTTCTCTGAGAATAGAGAAGAAAAGGAATTCCGTAAAAAGGCACTGGATGGTCAACTCATGCTCGGTTTTCGCTTGTGCAGCAATGTCCTGGCCATGTTCAATAATTTAACGGCGGCTGCGGAATTGGAGAGAGTTGAAAACTCAGTTCAATCTAAAAATAGGAGGCTTTCTGGGATGGATGAGAGTCATGAATGGCCTTATTGGTTATCTCCGGGAGACAGAAGGCTGTTACAGGATGGGGGATCAGCTGTGACTCCGGATGTCACTGTAGCTGCGGATGGAAGTGGAAATTATAGGACAATTTCAGAGGCAGTGGCTGCGGCACCAGGAGGGAGCAGTAAGAGATATATAATAAAGATCAAAGCTGGGGTTTACAGGGAAAATGTAGAGGTACCAAGGAGTAAAACTAACTTAATGTTCATCGGAGATGGTCAGACAACCACCATCATCACAGCCCGTAGGAACGTCAAAGAGGGCAGCACCACCTTCAACTCCGCCACAGTTGGTAATAATTCCGTCCAGTGCTTCTTATTTAACTTAATTTTATTGTCTCAATTAATCTTTTTCCTAATTTTGAGCATTTGCAACTCATGTTTTTTGCTGATAGTTGTTCAAGCTAATATAATTAAAATTAGCGTATAGAATGTGGAAGTTTAATAGGTACGAATAAATTTATACGAGCTAGTACAGCATAATTAAAATTTCGTGATTGTATGGAAACCTAACTTCTGCGGACACAAATATAATGGGATGGGGCCGAAGTTGCAGTAGAAAACTTTAAATGCTTTATCCTTGCATTAAGATTGAGTAGGTATGATGTGATTATTCATTCAATTCATGCTTCACTTCATTATTTTATTTCACGTGTCCGTATCCGTCCTTTTAAGTTTTAACATGGGCAAAGGTTCACTCGTTTATGTGTATATTATTTAGGTAGGAAAATTGTCTATGCATAAGCTTCATATTGAATTATATAATAAAAATTTTTTTTTTTATAAAGTATATGTGTTATTTATTTATTTTATACTACTTTGAATCCTATATTGACTTAATATAAACAATAATATTTATAGATAAGAATATGAAACCAAATCCACATAGATTTCTTACTTACATTTATCTATCTCGATATGGTTTAAATCTAAAAATTAACTCGAATAAGTTTGAAATTGAATGTTCAATATTGATTTAGATTTTTTTTTTAAAAAAATAGTTTAATTAATTTTCTTTTTAACATACCAAGATTAATTTGTTAGTCTCAAACAATTTAAGATGGAAATACCGATATTTAATTTTTAATGGAATGAGAAACACAAATCCTTAATTAACATTCTGTCTTAGTTATAACTGGTCTAAATCTATATCTGATACCATGCAGCGGTGACCGGAGATGGTTTCTTGGCCAGGGATATTGCCTTCCAGAACACAGCTGGGCCATCAGGTGAACAGGCAGTTGCACTTCGAGTGAATGCAGATTTAACAGCTTTCTACAAGTGTGACATGCTCGCGTATCAGGACACTCTCTACACTCACTCCCTCCGCCAATTCTACCACTCTTGCTACATAGCCGGCACGGTAGATTTCATCTTTGGAAATGCTGCAGTAGTTTTTCAAAACTGTGATATCCATGCTCGAAAACCGGGCCCTAATCAAAGGAACATGGTTACTGCTCAAGGCCGAGATGATCCTAATCAGAACACCGGAATAGTGATCCAAAGGTGTAGAATTGGAGCAACAAAAGATCTTCAAGCTGAGATATCTAAGTACCCTACTTATTTAGGAAGACCATGGAAGCAGTATTCGAGAACTGTGATAATGTTGACTGAAATCAGCGGTATTATCAATCCTGCAGGGTGGTTCGAGTGGAATGGGAACTTTGCCCTTGACACCCTTTACTATGCGGAGTATCAGAACACTGGTGCTGGAGCAGGAACAGCAAATAGAGTTAAATGGAAGGGCTTTAGGGTAATTACAAGTTCAGCTGAGGCTCAAAGATTTACTCCACAGAATTTCATTGCTGGGAGTAGTTGGCTGGGTTCGACTGGTTTTCCTTTTACTCTTGGCCTCTAAATTTGTCCTGGAGGGCGTGTGAGTGCTGTGTTGATGTTCTCCCAGCCTTAAATTTATTGTTATGTTTCAATGGCTCCACTTAAGCAGAAAGAAGTGCGAAGCTAATAAAATTTAGTTGAATATTCACGGTTTTAATAATAATAATAATAATAATAATAATAATAACAACAACAACAACAACTAAGGGGTTAATTTACATTTTCACAGCATCACTTTTGACATTTCAAAAATAAAAAGAAATGTGTTTTATTTTAAGACTCGTGCATACCTCAGTATATCTCTGGAGCAAAATTTGAATGGAAGCATTGCCCTGAGTTGATTCCAAATCCTTTGTATTCAAAGCAACATCAAGATATATGGTTGTCAGTGCAAATAAAATAAAATTTGATAAAGGGTAGATATATATATTTTTTAAGCCGTCATTGATGATGAAGGGTTTGACTGATCCATACCAAATTTATTTAAAAGCAAAAATTATTACAAAAATAGCAAGGTGGAAACATATCCACTTCTACAATTCAGATATCAATCTCAAAATAGGTATTTTAATTCGATCTAATTGAACTACCCTTAGATATAATTTATACTTTTAGAGTTTAGTTTATCAAATATATATTTAAAGAAATAATTTTTTATATATAGAAGTTATTATTTTTTTCAAATAAAAAGACAATTGACTTAAATCTTTAAGATTATATTAGAGATTTAAATGCACACTCTGTGGCGTTATCCATATATGTTAACAAATGTATTTGGGTGAATTTGATCGTGTATAATAATCAATAGAGTTATGGTGAGTTAACAGTTGATGTTTCAAAAATAAATTAAAAAAGGGCCTATTTGGACAGAATATTTTGTTGATTTTTGAAAATTAAAAAGAGAAAATATGGGAAATGAAGATTCAAGAAGGTCCTAATTTGATTATAAGAGTTAGTGTGTATTTGTGATTATCTTTAGCATGGAATTCCACACAAGAAAAGAAAGTTTTATAATAGCCAGAGTAAGCATGCCCCATGTACAACAGTTCAATTCTCAACTGTGTATATAAATACGAAAAAGCTTCTTCTATCAAATTGTGCCAAAAAATTGTGTATCAATAGGCTTAATTAAGTCATTTAAACATTTTGATAAATATAGTATGACTTAAATACCCTTACACATTTTGAAATTTAAAATTTGAAAATTTTAAATAGGTTAAATTCAAAAGTAATTGGGAATATAACATACTAATAATTATCATTTAGGAAATTATGTCAATTTAATACTATGTCTTTTTGGGAATATGTGATAATAATTTATGAGGTTTTTTTATGAATCAAAATTTTTTTAGTTGGAGGTCATTTTCTCCCATCCAACCAAACCATTTTTTTAAACTCTTTCATGCCACGTGGGCTTGTCTGAGCTAATTATTGCTACAGCAATTCATTTCTTCCTGACTTGTCATCTTCAAAAATTCCTTTATTTTATTTTCTTTCTCTTCCTCTATTTTTTTCTACCTATTTCTCTTCCTCTTCCTCTATTATTTTCGTCCCCTATTTTTTTTTTCAAGTTTGCCCGGATCACAAGGCAAAATAATATTTCATCCTTTTTAATTTTTTATCGTTAAAAGCATGCAATAGTATTTGTTGAAGTTTATGAATTTTTGGTAATTGTTGTATGAAGTTTGACTATTGGGTTGCATGAAAATGAAGGGAAACCCTTAGAGTGAAAATTGTGGTTGGAATTGATAAAAATTTCCCTCCAAAATATAAAAGAACATAAATGAAATTTAACATTATCATAAACTTTTGATCCATGAAAAACTGGATTAATTTGTGCCAATAAGCACTACCCAAATACCAAAAATATATATAACTCTCCCATGTAATCTCCAAATATTACTAATCTGTTTTTTATATTTATTAAATAAATTAAATAAATTTTGAATATAGAAAAAACCATAAAAAATTTAAAAAATATTTTTGATAGACATATTATTCTTGTAAAAGTTTTATTTACTGATGATATAATTATATATAGGGATGAAAATATTCTGTCAATGTATGCATTATCATGGTGATGAAAAACCTTTCCTATTTCGTTAGTATATATTTATATATATGATTTTAATGATATATGCAACCTCAATATATATACTTATATAGTCACTCTACATTTTGGGATGGTACAAAAAAGTGTAAGTACAATCTAATTTTCCATTAATATGGTATATTGGATGCTTCTCATGAATTGGTAAGGTTGTTTGGATGGAAATATGCTTCACTAGATGACAATTTATTTGTAGTGCTTGTTTATTTCATGTTCTTTATTTTTTCCTGTGTCTTTTTTGTCAATATTTTTAAAATCAAATCAAAAGTTAAATCGGATTGATATATAGGTTAAGATTAGATTGGTCTAAGTGGATTCAAAAGTTAAATCAAAAGTTATTTTTTATATTTATTTTTTTAATAATATGTAAACTTATGGAAATTTTGCTTACATATGTAAGAATCAATACTTAAAATCAAATAATTAAATTGGTATAGTGGATTGGTGCTCTATTTTAAACTTCCTCAGCTTGTAGGCAGGGGAATCCCAACTCTTTCATTTTTTTAAAAAGCTTATTAGTCAGCTTGGTTGGTCAGACTCCGTTAAAGACCTGCTCCCTGCTCAACCATCGGTTCGAAGAGGTTGGCCCTGGTTTTTATCCGCATTGGTTCTTAAAGCTAATCGAATCAGAGACCACTTTGATTCCCGATCAGACCAATCAAACTGTCCAGTCTAATTTGATTTCAAAGCAATATTTTTAGTGCATCAAATTTGACAATGTGGGATGATGTTGATGATTCAACTAAAGGAAATAATAAAAATAAGAGAGATAATGAACTTAAGAAAAGTAGGGAAGCTTATGCTAAGAAACGAAATACTTAGAGAAGAAAAAAACTAATATTTGTTGGACAAAAAGAAGAGTTTTGTATGCAAGAAAAAAAAAAGAATTGGAAAGTAATAAAGAGAAATACTTGTCTAGAGAGATAAAAAAAAACTACGTTAGGAAGAAAAAGAACTTAAATTAGAATGTCGATTATGTTATTCAAGGTATCTTTTTTTTTCTTGGTTGAGGGTAATTGTTTTTCAAAAAAATAAGAGAAATAGCTTATTATGTTTTTGTCTATTGGTGTCATTAATATGGGAAGTCTTGTAGAACAATTCATTATATTCACACCATGGTTGAGGTATTGTAATCAGAGAACCTGTGAGTCTGTGACTAATAATCCCTATCTTCCTATGATTGATCGGATGCCTCAAAAGCAATCTATTATGAATTTTTCAATTTATGAAAAAAGTATGAACTATTTATGAGTTTTTCTCTGCATTTGTGCATTTCTTCAGATAATATTATTCCTACACTTCCTTAAAATTTCTTTAGGATCCAGACATTCCTCAACAAACATACTATTTCGGGCACCTTTCCCCCTCAACTAGTATAAATACACCAAAATGATATGAAGCATGCCTTATGAAGTGTTCCTCTATTGAATCTCTAGCAGTCAATAGTTAAGTTATCTGTCTTTTTCAAATAAAACAAAATAAAATTTGACCAAATACATCTGTGTTTATTTTATCTTCTTAAGGTTCATTTTATAAAATATATCTACAAATTATAATTATTTATTAAAAAAACTTATCTTTCATTTACAAAAAAAAAAAGGTTAACCTAACTATTGATACTTAGAAATTTAAGAAGATCACTTTATAAGATATATTTTATAATACCCCATAACATTATCGTATAGAAATATATATATATATATATATATATATAGGATAAATGCTATGATGAGAAACACTACAATTTTGATAACTATGGAAATACTATGCCCACGATAACTAGGGCAATTATTAAAATTTTGATGAGGGACTTAACTAATTTAAAAAATTGTTTTATAAAAAATTTATTTTTAAATATACTTAATAAAATAAAACTTTATAAGGATAAAGTAAACCTTAAAGATGTTTGAACAAATTTTAAAAATTAAAAATAATTTTTTTTTTATAACAGATTTTTTTTTTTCAAAAGAAAAAATTAAGTTTCTGTCCAAATCTTAACATTTATCCAATATAAAATTTCTAAACTATATACTAATACAAAATAAGCAGGAAAAGACATCCACTATATATTGGCAAAGAAAGTGGAGAAAATCTGGAATTGAGAGTAATGACTAGTAAAACTATTACTTAGGGCCTAATCAAGTATCTGATGTCATATTAAACAGCCTAAATCCTGTGTCCTAACCACAGCTCCACGACGTCTGGTCACATCTTGATGGAACAGTCCATGGCTGCTTCCCAACAGATAATTTCCAAGATCATCACAGAGTGAAGCTAGCTATGGCCTAAACATAATTCAAGACCCCACCAAGCCCAGATTGAAGTGATTCTGTTACAGAGGCGTTTGGTTTGGTTTGCAGGAATGGAATAGATAAGGGATGCAATGCAATTAAAATTTTGAAACTTATTATTTCTTTGTTTGGTTGGAGAGAATAGAAAAGATGAGAATTATACTATTGTGTTTGGTTGGGTTGAATAGATATGGATTGGAATTGATGAAAAATGGAAAGCCATTGTACCCTTATGTATATATTTATTTTATTGGATTATTAAATTTTAATATTATTTTAGATTAAACTAAAATTTTTTAAAATATATTTATTTTAATTAAAAAATAAAAATAAATTCAATGAAAATTCTTTAGAAAGAGAAAACTCTAAAAATACTTATAATAAGAATGAAAAATTCAAAGTTGAAAACAATGAAATAGTGGGAAAAAATAAATATATATTATAAGAATATTAGTTGACAAAGCTTCGTTTTTCCTACTCCGAGTATCCTGACAACTGCAATTACCTTGAATCCATCCTTGCCTTCTTTTCATTGGAGCAATATCTCCAAAAACCTCAGTTTGTCATTAAAGCCGTGAACTTTCCTTGAACCCATTGTCCAAGAACTCCACCGGTAAGAATCCAAATTCTTCGATGAGCTTTTTTGAGCTCCCTACTAATGGTCCACTCACATATCCACTTTAAGATCCTTTTTTATTTTCTTTATCAACTTTAAGATCCAAAGTTGAGAATGAGGTATTTTGGAAGAATGTTGTCACTAAATGGGTCTTCTTGTTTTATATTTTTTTTTAACTTGATCATAGTGTTATAATGAAAAAACTCATTCTTTTGTTGATCAATTTTGAAGTCTTCCTGTTGACTTGACCCAAAATTGTATTATTTTGTCCAAAAGAATCTATTAGATCAATTGTAAAAAGACAAGAGATGTATAGAATTTAAAAAATCATAAAGATTCTAAAATGTTACATATGAATATTTGAGATAGATATGGACCCGATGCAAAAGGTTTGGGACCCATATGGATCAAGTAAAAATTGAAGGAATGAAAAGAGGATTATCACCAAATCGTTTGCCAAGTTTAGAAAATAAATTGAGCAGTAATCTTATTTTTTCAATATTATTTGTCTTACTTATTTCTTCCTTTGTCTGAATAAACAAGGTTTAAGAGGGGAAAAAAAAATCTAATATTGCAATATGAATTTCTTAATAAAATTTTAAATAATTTAAGCAACGCTTCAAGTTAGAAATTATGAGGTTCAAACTTGACAAATGGAGTAATTATACAAAACATTAATTGAATCTTTTCCTTTTAGGTAAGCATATTAGACTATTGTATAGTGTAAGTTGTGAGTTTGACTCAATTGTATTGTAGATTTTAGTATTAGTAAATTTACAGCTATTAGCGATATAGTATAGTTGTGTGAATGAACCTACCCAGAACATTATTAGTAAAAAAAAAAACCATCTATTAGACTATATAAAAGCACGGTTCATATCTCAACATGCCGACATATTTAGAAATTCCATTCACAAAGTATTTGATAAAGAGAAGGACTTGGACAAGACAATTCTAGGCTAAGACACTAATTGCACCTCTTATTGATAGTATAGTGTATTAGGACAATGACATAAATTTATATTTATACATTTTGATGTTATATATATGAGATTGATTTTATTATATTCATTGTTTCCATGAATAATATTTTTTGCATTTTTTCTCATTAAGCATGTGACTTAAATTTCAATAGACATATTATTCTAAATTGTTCATATTCGGTTATTATTATTGGAACAATAAAAAATTAAAAATAGTATATAATCTGACAGATAATCATGTTTTATTGATCATGAATATGGGATATTAAGTCAGATCAAAAATACATGTTAGAGAACAATGTATTGGACATGACCTATAACGAGAATACTACATGGATTATATCATAAGTACTTCTATTCTTTATCGTCATATTTAAGTCTCTCGACCTGATTTCACTATGAATTTCTATGTGAGGAATTCTATGCCTTGACCTAATCTAACGTTATCTTTAACTAGATAACTGCATAGGCTTTAGTTGGACATAATATGAATCATAGAGAGAAATGTGAAATGAAAAAGATGGGTTTGTCCCTCTCATTTTGAGTGAAATATCTTTAGGCTCGCTTGATGATTTAAACTATGAAATGCCTAGCTGTGATTGAATGAACTAATAAAGGGTTATTAGTATCATTTGTTTAGACAGTTTAATCAGCGATCAAGATATGATTAAGTTATATAAGGATAACTTAAATTCATGCCTTATGTTTAATCCGAATATTGTGTGACAAAGGGACTAAATATTAGACTTTAAAAATAGGTTAAGATAGAACCAACGATTTTACTTAACTTGCGTAGTAATAATGTCTTGCGAGAGGCCACTTATGACTTGTGACTTAGGTTTGCTGCCAATGTTAAGTGAATCTACAGGATCACACACTACATCAAGTAGTCAAGGGTTTTTTTAATTCATATTGACTATATTCAATGAATCCAAAATTTGTCTAGATTCATTGAATTATGATTTGAATTGAATGGGTGGATTTTCCTTTTAGATAAGGATTTTAAAAGCAAATAATAATCACAATTTGATGAGATAAAAAAACAGAAATTATTTTTGAATAAAATTTCGATTATAATTAAATTTCCTAATTGTAGGAAATTTTGTGATTAAAATTATAAATAGAAAAGAAAGGCTTCTAGGGTTTTAGACAAAACCCCTGCTATGGTTTCTTCTCTTTCTCTCAAAAAAAAAAAAAATCCGTCAATCTTATAGTTCTTTCTGAATACTCGATTCATATGGATCTTTGATTCTAGTAGAGGGTGATTGCAAAAAGTGATTTCTCTTATTAACAGCACAAAAAGGTATAATCTTCTCCTTTATTAGTTTTCCATAATATGATTGGACATTGGATCGGATTTTTGAGAGAAGTTTTTTGAATTTTTCTATTGACGTGTGTTCTGGGAATCCCAACACTTAGTACTAAGAACTTGAGAACCGACTGTTGCGCCCAACCGACCGCTTCGAAGCTAGGCTAAGATAGGATCCAATTTTAGAAGCGATGTAATAGACCCAAGTTATGCCTCAAAATTTTAATTCCATTAAAAGTTGAGATACAAGTACTCAAAACACCAACAATAATAGTATTTACAAGAATAATTTTAAATTTTTTATAATTATTATTATATATTATTTTAATTAGTACTCTCTTATTATTTTGTGTGTTCCAAAATATAGTTTATTAATTTATTACGGCACTTTTGATCTTCTCACTATTAAATATTTGAATTAAACTTTTATGCTCCCCCTCCTAAAAGTCAAAATTAGCAGTGATACTCGAGAATCGAATAATAATCCCCCTCAAATAATAATATTTTGTATTGGAAACTATAAATACAAATAGAACCTTCCGAAAGACCAGATAAAAAAGTATAATAAAAAAAAAACATGTTTCCTTAAATATATTTTGCCGCAAGCAACTAGTAGTTATCTATTTATTGTTATTAAAAGAAGATCTTTATTTAAAAAAAGTATAATGGAATTTATAAAAAATTTATTTTAGGTGAAGGTTAAGAAATTAAAATTTGAACATCAGTGCAAACTTCTACTACAACCCTTTTTAATTTGTTTTTATACTCCTTCCATTTGTAATTGAATGTTTAATTTGGCTTGTATATATTTTAAGAAAAAAATTTGACTTAATTAATTTTAACTATATTATTTTTTAAATAAAAGTTTAATTGAATTAGGAAAAGAAATATTCAATTTTGAATGGAGGGAGTACTTTAATAGTCAATATTTTTTAACATTTTAATACATTTTTACCTCCTCATTTTAAAACATTCCAATCCTCTGAGGAGAGAGGAGTGAAATAAAATTCAAGATGAGACAAAATCATCTAAAATAAGTAATATTGTGATTAACTTAATTTGCATGAAAAAATCTTAATTAACAAATACCACTATTTTTAAACCTTGAAAGTATTAATTAACAAAATACTAGACATTGTTTTAGAAAAAAAAACTAAGAATTTTCATAGTTATTACTCATTCCATTTCTTTTTAAAAGTTATTTTAAAGAAAAAAAATTATCGTAAATAGAAGTCATTTTGTATTTTTAAGGAGTATGTTTGGTCCCTTTTTACTTCTCAAAGAATATTTTATAAAATTTTTCGATCTTATCCTTTAAATCACATTAAATTTTAAAATTGAATTTATATAAATATTATTTATTAAAAAAGATATTTTTGTCCAAGAAAAATTTGAACTAGTGAACAATCCTTATCTTTGTATTCTAAAATCTTAAACAATTTCTGAAAAGAAAACTGAGGGAGTGTAAAAGTTTTTGGGGAAAGAAAAAAAAAAGGTGTAAAATTAAAATTTCCCAAACCAATTTTCCGCTCACAAGCATAAAAGGAAAAATATTTACTTGTAAAAGAGAAAAGAGGAAGAAGGAGAAGAAGAAAAAGGCCTAATCTCAAAGGAAGGAAGATTTGTTGCTGAGTTTACCTTTTAATTCTCCTGGGCTCTGATCTCTCTCATTTTGTTTCTCAACAGTTTCCATTTTCTGGAGAGTCAGACTCAGACCCCGTCAAGCAACCTCTTTTTCCTCTCCTTTTCCTAATCTGCCAGCAAACACCCTTTCATTTTTCAAGCCCTCCGACGATTCAGTTTCCTATCGTTCTTAATTGCCTCCAAATCCCTTTTCTTCGTAATTCTTTTCTTGTTAATAGAGTTTCTGTGTATATAGACCGAGGAATTTTTTTGCTGATCCCTGATTTTTCTCTTTTTTAACAATTAAAGAAATCGGCCCAGGATAATTTCTTTTGCCGAGAATTCTGTTGGGTCTTGGGTCTGTGAATCCTTTATTGCATCCGTCTTTGATTAATTGCTGTTCGGACGGTAAGCTTGGAATCCGTTTTATTTCATTTGAATTTTATTAGATTTTGTTTTGGGGAAAATTGCCGTTATTTGAGGAGTGATAATCGGAGGAGAGAAATCTTTTATTCTGAAGCAAGAATTTTTTTGTAGAGGAATGCAGAGCCAGCTTGTTTGCAGTGGGTGTAGGAGCCTTCTGATGTACCCAAGAGGGGCCACCAATGTGTGCTGCGCTCTATGCAATACCATCACGCCTGTGCCTCCTCAAATCTCCGCTCCAGGTAACTTTAATTCTCAATTTTAATTAATACCTTGTTAGAAAAATTATATATGCTGTCTCACAATCCCCGTGATGGGGTCCTTTTAACAAAATAAAGAAAAAGATGAAATTTTTCTTGAGTTTTCATTCTATGGGTTATGTATATTTCTTGATTTATTCATGTATTTTCAAATACATACACCCAGAAGATTTGTTAGATAAGGTTCATAATTTTTTTTTACCTGTTAGTGATATGTCTGTTTAGCTTATGTATTATTTGAAAATGGAATTTACTTTGCAAGGATCTTTAGCAATCTGTATATAGTAGTGACTTGTGCCATGAATCCTCATTGTGGACTGGTTAGACAGTTTTGTTATGTACTTTTGGTATTCTGGAGATTTTCTATTTGAGTGTCTCAAAGGAATGGAATTGTTTATCTGATTTTAATTGTTTTGACCCCAGAACTTGAGAATTCTTCTTTTACTGAGAGACTGAGTTTATGGGTGTATGTTTACAAGACTGAGTTGTTGTGTGATTGCTCAGAACTCAGAAGTAAGCTTTTCCACTTTTTTTTGTGCACGAAAGAAGACCTTTGTGAAGTGTCCTCTCTTTATGCTTCTAGAAGAGACATGTCTTCTTTTGGCTTCTTAACGAAGTGTGTTCTGTCACATTTTTTAGTACAGTGCTGCTGCACTATTATGGGGGGAAAAAAAAAACACATTAGTAAAGAAAGGGTTCTCAAGATATAAAAGTGAATATGTGTTCTTTTGTTTGCAGCAATGGATATGTCCCAGCTTATTTGTGGGGGTTGCCGTACATTATTAATGTATACTCGTGGTGCTGCAAGTGTGAGATGCTCTTGTTGTCAAACTGTAAATCTTGCACCAGGTAAAGATTGTTGAATATCAATGCTTCCATGTGCGTGATTTTTAACATGATGGAAGCAATCTAGTCAACCACTCTAGAATCAGTACGTTCTGAACTTCGTAGCTTGTGACTTTTTAATCATCAAGAGCTGGTCTCTTTTTATTTGGCAATGTGAGAAAATCTGCCTATTTTCGTGAAGTGTCAGTTTTTCTTCTATTATTCTTATTCAACCAGTTTTTATCTTTCATGGAAAATGATTACCCCTTGAAACAGATTTTCCCAAATCCCTTTTGAGTTATCTACTGATACTTTCACCTTCCAGTGATCAATGCCTTGACATCCCTTTTACTTGATCCACTGTTACTTATTATTTCTACTCTCTTGAAATCTGACATAACATTTGAACCATCTATATATTCATTCAACTCTTTCATTTCCATTACCCTTTCTTCAGTCAATTGAAATTCCTTTCTGCCAAATGTTTTGATTAACAATAGGAGCATATGTGCTTTCCTTTTCCAGCTTGCTGTTTTAGAAGTTGATGTATGTACCAAGTTAATGCTGAAAAAGGAAAAATTTACATATTCTTATGGCTTTATTTCTTTTAATTGGTTTGAGTTTGAATAAAGTTCTTGTTATGGTAGGTTGCTTGCCCATAGTTTATTATCTTTCCAAAACTGATTCTACTTGAGGGATCTGCAGTTTTTCTTTTGTGAGATCATAGTTCCTATTAAGTTAGAACCACTTCCCCCCCCCCCCCCTTCCCTTTTTTGTTTTGTTAATATTCATATAAATTTCAGTTTGAACTAATTTTCTGTATTTTCATTGGCTTCTTGACTGTGGATGACGAAGCTCATGTCAGCTGTGGAAATTGCCGCACCATGCTAATGTACCCTTATGGTGCTCCATCAGTCAAATGTGCGGTCTGTCATTATGTTACCAACGTCAATGTGAGCATATTCATGTTCTATATTAGTCTCCTACATAATGAACCATGCCATTTGCTTTTATTTACCCTTTGTTCTTAAGTTTCTTGTTCTATTTTCTTATTAATTTCCATGAGATTGAGATGTTCAATAATAGCTAATTTCAGACGTCTTATGTGTTGTCACATTTTACTTTCACATTCTCATCCAAAAACATTTCAAATGATTTCACTTTCACCTTGACCATGACTCTTCTGTTATAGTTCGATCTTGTGTCTGCTACACACTTTGATACTATGGTTTTACGTTTATGTGAATTCAAGCGAGAGAGGTGAAGATAAACAAATGAACAGTAATTATGGAAATGTATGGTTGTGTAATTGAAAATAAGAAACTGTGAGTTCCCAATTGCTCTTGGTTGTATGTGAAGGATAAGCTGTAGAGCCTGGTGCTTTTGCACATTCATGAATGGACTAAGCAATTGAATTTAACTTGTAGTATCTGGGCAGTCTGTCTTAATGATTATTATATAGTTTTGGATGCAGGAAAGTAGAAAGTGATTATTTATCTAAATGGAATAAGCAAAGAGTCTGAGACTAAAAATTTGGAAAGATATGATGAAGCTGAAGGTTTTTTGGATATCTAGATTGATCTATAGATCTGGAGACAGTAAAAGCTTGGCTGTCTTTTTTTATTTGCTTATAAAACTGCCAAAGGAAATGACCTAAACATGCATATGATGAAAACAATTTAAATCTTTTAGTCAGAGTGGATTTTGCTGGATCATTTTTTGCTGTATATTATGAAAGGAAATTACTAGGGCATTTATCAATATTCTAACATTAAAGCACTGAGCTTTGTTTTCAATGTCTGGTGATCATGAAAGAGAAGCAGGTTCTAACGTTTATTAAATTGCCATAAGGAAAAGGCTGTTTAAACTTTTGTGATATGGAAGGAGAGGTAGGGTCTAAAATTTATTGCATTTCCGTGGAGAGGCTATCTAATTTTTCAATGTTATGTTTCCCATTATAATGAGACTAGGCATGCAGGATGAGATACCATCTTCTTTTTTCCTTTTTTGGCTACATCTCATAAACTATTTTCCTAACAAGGCATCTTGTATATTAAATACCTTGTTAGGAAGATTAGTGTTTATACTTTGTTGAATTTATGGTGAATGAGTATATTCGTAAATGGTCAAAACACGAGATAAATTTGAGCCACAATATTTTATTGGCATGTGACATCGAACTATGGTTATGGTCTTTCTTTAGCCTGTTCTCATGTTGTCATCTGGAGCTTTCATTTTATTCAGAGAAGCATTTCATGCCTCATAGTTGTGCATATTGAATGAAAGAATAAAATGGCAAAAACAGAAATGATTTTTACCTCTTCTTTTTATGATAGAAGTCATGCTGGTGAATGTAACTTACTGATACTCTGGAAGTGGATAAGATGTAACGATAACTAATTTTCCAATTGAATGCAACTAATTGTTTCTGAATTTGATTATATTTCATGCTTTCATGTTGTGCTTTAATCTACATGTAGATGAGTAATGCAAGGGTGCCAATACCCATGCACGGGTCTAGTGGGATGCCCTCTTCAGCATCATTGCCTTCTAGTTCAACAGTGCGTTCTTGATTGTCCTATATGCTAAGTTCTGTGTAATTTTAATGCATTTAATCTGTTGTATATCCAGTAGATAATCTCCATCCTTTTATGCAGGGAATGTCCCAACCCCAGAGTCAAACTGTTGTTGTTGAGAATCCTATGTCTGTTGACAAAAGCGGGAAACTGGTATGTGGTCATTTACCTCAAAAGTCTCCTCTATCAGGAAAGTCATGGTTGCTGAACCCTTTTTTTTTAACTTCTCAGGTGAGCAATGTCGTCGTCGGTGTCACCACAGAGAAAAAATGATTCAGAAGTAGTAGTGTGGAGGTGTGCTCGATCAGTCGTGATATCTTCAATTTTAGAGACAGTGGTGGTTAAAATTTCTAATAGCTAGCAGAAAAAGGGTATATAGTGAGAGCTGTGTATATTTGGAGGAAAATGGTCCATCTGGATTGGGAAATATTGAGACAATGTGTTTACAGGGTTATGGATACATGAAAGTGTGTTGTACATTAGAAGCATTATTTTGATGGAACGCTTCAATTGAATTGTGTGATTCTGCATTATTGAACAATTTGCTTGCAACATAAAATTCATCTAGTTTATATATATATACATATATATATATATATATATATTTATATATATATATTTGATTGACTTAATGTTGTATCATTTCTGGCTTTACCTATTCCTGATCTATCAAGCCTGGGTGTATCTATGGTTAAATAAGTAGAGTCTATTTGAGTAGGAAGTTTTGCAAAAACCGGGAAGGAGAAAGCTTTACTGCATGCTCCGAAGTTCTTATTATAAATTTATATGTCATTTTTTGTTATGTCAGAAAAAATTTAAAAATATGTTAGGTTTAATATATATAAAAAAATATTAAAGGTTATTATGAATATTTTATTAGTATAATATAGAGAGATATATAAATATATAATAGAATATTTGAAATTGTTGCGCGATATATTGTTTGTTTAATGTGTTTGTCTAAAGATAAATTTTATTAATAAAATCTTGAAAAATTATTAAAATCTTAAGAATGATTGATCAATATAAAGTAATTTATATTATTTTAATTGATTGTGACGAATAGTTTACTCCGTTTCTGTTTGGATTTTGTTTTTCTTTTTTTGCATAAAGTAGGGAAAGACAAAATGCCTGGTTAAAGCTTTCGTCATGGACTGCAAACACTCATAGCATTTTGTGGAACATCATCAGTACACCAAAGACAAATCATCCAAAAACAAAGGACCAGACAAACCCAGCCCAGTTAAACTCATGCACTGGTGCATTCTCACCTCTTGGACTGAACGTAAACCTAAGAAATAACTGAACACGCATTCATTTCAATGAGAAGTCTTTTTATCTAAGGGTGGCGAAATGAGTAATCAATTAATCATTTAGTTTAGAGACATCCTCGTTTACATTCAAATCATTTAAGTTATGATTTATAAATCAATGATTTAAATATGAATAATTATGATTATTACTTTTTCTTTAAATTGTAGAAGTCGCTTATAAAAATATAAACCTTCAACACTTTGATTTTTTTATACTTTAACTCTTTTTATTCATTTCCTTCTTTTTCTCTTTCATTTTTAATCATTCTCTTCTTAATTATATTTCACATTTTTTTCTCTCTCTTTTTTTGAAATGAAAAAAAAAAAAATGTATAGGAACATAACGTTTCATATTCTTTTTCAGTTTATACGTGCGTGTTTCTTATTTTGAATACATTTTTTTTTTTTAAATATGAAAGTAAGGGTTTTATATCAAACAAATCTTATACATAGACACACGAAAACAGAAACATTCTCTTCCAAAATGGTTTCGGAAGCATCATCTATATTGAGTAACTCTTCTATTTGTTTTCTAATAACAACAACTAAGATTCTAGTAATGATAACCACGGCTTATTCCACCACATGATGAAAAATTGGACTTCTCGCTCTGTCCGGATGATTAGATGTTTTAACTTGAAAGAAATTTATATAAAAAAAATCAAAACTACAACCAAGTTTAAATATCCTAAAATAAAAATATCATAGTTAATTTCATTTGACATCACTGACTTGAACTATTCTACTCTTTTTTATTACATGTATAGCAACAACGAAGATAAACTTGATCAAGTTCTTGATAATTTTATTTTCATACTTATCTTACAATTAAGGCTAATTAGCTTTTAACTTAGTTCATTAGTGATTGTCAATATTGCATATGGTTCCTTATGTTTAAGTATTGAAAATTTTTTTAATGAAACTTGAATGTACAGTATGAAAAAGAGAATTTATTTTTTAGGGTTAATCTTTGTAAGACCTAGTTATATTCTTGAACTTGAAAAGAACATCTATAGGCATATCTTTCAAGTAATACACCTGGATCACTATGCAAGTATAGAGAAGAATAGTTACTGATCTTGAGAGGAGATGGAACTAAGCAACTTGAGGAATGAAAAAAAGTATGTGACTATGCGTATTACAATGATTTGAGAGATCCAGATAAAGGTGAGTGGAGGGGTGTGTGTGGGTTAGTGGGGACTATGATTTATTTAAGAGCATCAAGTTAAATGTAACAACAGTTAATATTAAAACCTGAAGTAAATGATTATTCACAATTACTCCCTTACTTATGTATGACTACTTTTGATGATTTGTAAATGATTAATCATTTAGATTAATATTAATTAAATAAATAATCATATCAATTGTTCAACCAAAAATTGTTGATTACTTATTATTAAATTGGCACTCATTTTGCCAACCCTAATTCTTTCTAATTGTGTCAAAAGTTATGGTAAGGCAAGGTTTGGCTTATGATATGCAGAAGTTTGGTTTCTTGAATTTACAATGTGAAGGAATTATAATTAGTAGTGTTAATTTTTTTTCCTGAAGAAATGGAGTACTGTATTAATAAAATAAATAAAGATATAGGTAAACAATCCTGAATCAGAATAGGTGAACAAAACTAAAGTTTCAAATGATAGAACATAGATTAAACTTATACATAAACCCACAGGAAGACCATAGAAAGAAACATCTTATAGACAAGTATTACGCTAGTATCAAATATATGATACCGCCTCAAAAAAAAATGAAGTTTCATGAAACGAGTGAGGTGAAATTTTCTATACTTTACCAACATCTTACCTTCCCCTTAACAGAATTAAATTAATTTTGTAAGAGAAAAAATTTATTTTATTTTTTGTTTTAATGAATAGTTAAAAAGGGGGGAATAAATTCTTCTCCTAGTATTTAATCATAGAGTTAGGCATACCTATGAACATATACTCACATTCATAATATCTTGGACTAACTCCTCAACAAATATTACAAATCCCTCCCCCCCACCCCAGAAAAAAAAAAAACAAAACTTTTACTTGTCTGCAAAAATGAGTGCAAAACTTTAGTCTACGATAATGATTAAAAGCTTGATGCGCTATAGGTCTGTACATTTTGGCTCAATTTGGTCCATGATGCACAGTTGCCGAATCTGTCAGTGCAGCAATCAATTAATGGGCGTTGAGAACTTATAAAAAGAAAAAAAATTACACATTCATCCTTTTCCTTTTTTCGTAAGCTCAACCTTTCAAGTTAAATATAAATATATATATATATATATTTGGTCTACATATTAAAAAAAAAATAATAATAATAATAAATAGGCATATGGCCAATAAATCGTAATGTAATCGTTGAAACTTAATCAAATTTATTCAAAACTGAAAATTACAGCATGATTATTAACAAAATTTTTGAGAATAATATTGAACCAAAGACCCTTCATGAGTAACAGTTAGTTTCCTGGTGGTCAAATGAATAATCCAAATGCCATTTAAAATATTATCTGTTATAATATTAGTATTATTATTGATTATTTATTTGTCTCCCCAGTACAAATTAACGCACATACACGTGACCCATGCAGATTATATTTTTCTTGACTCCTTAAAACCCACAAAAGCAGCGAGTCAAACACTATAATGATTTTTCGGGTTAATTCTTAATTCTTAAATTTATTGCTAAAAATTGTTAATTTGAAAGTAACTGAATACTAATTAATTAGATATATAGTTGTTTTTTTATGAATTTATTTATTAAAAAAGAAGAAAAAAAAGGGGTGGAAAGAAAAACTGATTGCTTTGATCCTATGAAATCTTCATAATCAATCACACTAGGCTAGTTCAAAAAATTCAAGCCGCTTTGATTGTTTAGGCTTATGGACCGCTCCTACATTTGCAGCTGCCATTGATCTTTCATGCTTGACAATGTCGCCGCCGCCCTTAGATGAAGAAGATCTCGACATTTTCTCACACGAAGGGCACATTGCAATTGTCTTCTGGAGTTGAACAAAGAACGGTGCTGTTTTTGCTGCCATGTTCTCTAACGATGATCTCAAGTCTTGCACTTCTTTCTTCAACCTTCTGTTCTCGTCGCTCAGATTTTCACAGCATTTCTTCAAGAATTCGCAGTCCACTTCTGTTTGCTTCAGCTTTGTCCTTAAAATAAATCAACATTATAATCAACTCAGATTAATGCTATATGAGCATGAAAATTAGAAGAGAATTCGATCATGCCCTCCAAATGTACGTAATTAATTATTGATCAAAACACAGAATTAAAATTAATATAATTAAGATTATATAAATTAGTCATACATATGACACGACACACACGCACCTTGCTCTTCTGTTCTGGAACCATACTTCAACTTGTCTTGGCTTGAGATTTAACTTCTCAGCGAGTGACTGCTTCTGAGCCTGCATGCAAGAATTTGGAAAATGCCCTTATAAAGGGTAAATTTGACCACTTAACTTCAATGAAGCCAAAAATATAAGTAAACATGGCTTGACTTGTATATATATGCAATACATAAATCGTTGAAATATATTAATTAATAGCATTGGATAAGATCATTTCTAGTATATTTGATCAAGAAAATTAGTGATGAAAATTAATTTATATGTAAATTATAGGATTGCTGTTACCGTATTAAGGGTTGTATGGTGTTTGAAAGTGTCCTCAAGCACGGCAGACTGTTCTTTAGTTAACCTTAATTTCTTCCGGACGACGACGCACCCAATAGTACTGTTGTTGCTATTGCTAGTAATACTTTGTCTCTCTTCTCGATTATGATGAGTGCTCTTCTTGGAGCTTGACCCTTCTATTTCTGTCTTGTCCGGCCCAATCCCAATTTCCATCTCATCATCATCTTTGAAATTGAAAGGAAAAGACAGCTCCAAACACGATGACATAACAACACCCTTCTTCTTCTTCTTCTGCCGCTGATCATCATCATCATAATTATAATGATCACCATCGGTACCACTCCAACCAATTCCAAGTCCTAATCTTGTGTTGCAAATCTCATCATCATGATGATCATCTCCAATATCCCCCATGGCGGTTGTCGTCGGTCGATGCACGGTATCCTGCAGCCGGCAAGAGAGGGAGAGGGGAAGATAATTAGCTGGGTTAGCAAAGGAAACTAAATAATTAGGAAAAAAATGGAAAAAGAATGAGATCTCTGATGGAGAGAAGATTAATACTATGTGAGGTTACAGTACTTTACATATATAATTGTATTTTAGAATGAGATTTTAATCAATGGAATGGTTTTAATTAATTAATTAATTAATTAGAGTTTGCAAGTGGAAATAGAGTTACTGTTCAGTAATGTTGTAGTATTTATTATTAGTATAAATTAAGTCATAAAAGATGACAAAGAAAAAACTGTAATGATAATATTATATATGCATGAGATGAGAGACAGTGAGTATTAATTAATTGCGCATGCGTTAAAATTAGTTATGACAGGAGAGAAAAAATGAATAAATTCTTGTTTCCTCTCATGGCCATGTTTGACCTTATATAATTATTCTTCTTCAGTAACATTTAATTTCACTCAAACTGCTTCCCCCAAAAATTGAAGCATTTTCAGGTATATTTATACAATTACTAATTACTTGCTAGCTATACATGTATGCATCTATCTCTACTTTAGACATGGCGTCCACCTATATAGCTGCTCACATATACTATGATATATGTAATTAATACGAAGATTAATCACTAAAAGTATTAACTGTAAGTTCTAACTAGGGCCAAAAAAAGAGGAGGGAGGGATGGGGCGGGGGGAGTTTTATAAGATATTTAAAACAAATATTTAAATTGAACAAATTAATCATTATTATTATTTTATTATCAAGTCAGATTAATTTAGTGGTAAGCGACAACAGTCTCAAGTTCGAGATATAATAAAAGTAAATTGGGGTTTGAAATCTTTTATAACATCTTTTAAGTCACTAATAATGATAAACCATAATCCTATTTTACTATTAATAATTCATTTTGATTTATATATATATATAATAATTCTTCTATATATATGTTGTCATTATGCCGAAAACTCGTCAAATACAAATAATAATGAACTAGTAATTATGCACATGAGTAAATTAAGTGGACGAAGAAATTCTAGCGTTCTTTGTGGAGTTTTATAAACCATCATAATGATGCTTCCCCTCCCCCCTTCAACTAGTTTAATTAAGTCATTTAATAATATCTGCCGGTTTTGATATTAACAATTATATGTGTAGGTTTTTTTTTTTTTAATGAAACTCTTTGTTAATAATAAAATCAAAGATTACAAGAGTATCTATCGAAAGGAAGAGATAGAAATGTAATAATGCAATTTAACTAAGTAATTACAGTTTTCGAAAATAGCCACTTCAATTGTTTTCCATCCTTTAAAAAGTGAGATTAAATTAAGGGGAAAAAGTGTCGGTAGCTCAGTATCTATTCAGCTTTTTGTTTAAACATTCAAATTATTATTTTTCCTTTATTTTGACATGAAAAATTATCTAACTGAGTATTTCTATCTATTTTGCAGCCTGGACAGAATGCGATCATGCACGTCACTCTAATGCCGGTATCATCAGTGGATTCACCAATTTGGATCCAAACTTCGAATCAGAGGGAGGGCCATCAAATAAAGACTTCTAGAAGGTGAGTCTGGTGTTTTTGGAGCCTTGAACAAAAGCGGTGAAGGTGGGCTTGGGATTGGGGTCATCCGGCGGGGGTTGGGCCGGGGGGTTAGACATGGAATTATATTGGAAAAAAAAAAGAGCAAATCAGGAAATAGATGGCAGGTTGCGCTAAATAGGTTGGAAACTGAATTTTGGGAACAAAAGGGAAGAGAGATCTGGAACAAAACTGGTAGAGAGACGAGAAAGTAGTGCAATCACCGGGATTTGCATATAAATATATATATATATATATGATTTTCTATTGTAAAGAGTTTGCACAAAAAGCTGTAGAGGAGCTGAATGAGAAGGATTTTTAGGGAAAGCTTCAGTTGCAAGACCTGGGGTATGCAAATAGGCAAAACCTTTGAAGTTCTAACAAAACCTTTTCACTCCCTATGACCAATAGCAACACTCTTAAGCTGATGGGCCCAATCGCATAGCTCAGTCTGCATTCCGATACCGTAACTGTTTTCTTTTTTGTCTTTGCCAGGAGTAAAACCTTGGGCAATTTCGAAATAAATGGACAAGCTTGCAAAATGAGTACATCTTCATTTCTGTTACAACTGGTTGGCTCTTGTGGAGCATAATGTACTGGTGTTTCTGCACTCTGAATATAACATTAGTCTTAGCATTTCCATTTGCAGCTCTATCCTGTGGTGGAGAATTGGCAAAGACAGGAGGGCTGTGCGTCCCACCTTTTTCTTCTTCTATTTCTTCTTCATTTCCAATTTCCTATCAATGCACATGGGACACAAGTGACAGCATTTCGTTCAGACTAGACGGGAAAAATGGACTGGAGTGAGGATAATTTTTCATAAGATTACAGTATTAAAATTGAGAAAAAATAGTTTCGTGTGATTAAATCAAAAGATTGAACTCATAGTTATCATATTCGTGGTACTTTACGATTCGTGATTCATGGTCGGGCAATGGATTAGCCTTTAATTAGTTGATTTTTTGATATTTTGAGTTTATATGCATTTAGTTGTACGTTCATGGGGATGCGATATTATTTTTAGGAACGCTATACTTTTTTATAACTTTTTAATTAAAATTAATTATATAAATGTTATTAATTCAGTTTTGACATGATTAACATAATTGTATTTTATTATTTAAAAACTATTTATTAAAAAAAGGGAGTTTTTACTTTTTATATATAAAAAAAAGCCTTAGTTGTTTTTAAAAAATTAATAATTGTGTTTTCTTAGTTAAAAAACTAATGAAATTGATGCTTCCTTTTCTTTTTCTTTTTTTTTTCATATGAAAAAGATCCTTAATGCTTTTCGGTCATACCTCTTTAAGTTAAACAAACTTTTAATTAAAAATTCATTTAATTCTTTTCTCTTTCTTTCTCTTGATTTTGCCACTATGCATATATATTTTTTTATATATCACAATGTGCCGGATTAATCCTAAGCCCCCATCTAATTGATTTCCTCTGAGCTCTCACTTCGTAATTAATCTGACCAAGGAGCTTTAAATAAAGAATCATCAAAGGAAATATTGTATATGCCAACTTACCTACCTCCACTTATCTCCACTATGCATTTCTTCTTCTCACTTCGTTTGGTTGAAGGAAAACAATTTTCTAGAAGAATTGAATGGGCAAGGCAATAGGCAGAGTTCCAACTAGGCTTCTTTAGTCTTCCCCCCTTTTTGTGAAGAGGAATTGATGCTTTTAGCCACTATCCAACTTCCTTCTCCTTCTTTTTCTCCAACAATACCTCTACCCGTTCCTTCTTCTCCTTTGTTCTTCTTTTTGGAACACTACAGCTTGTGAATTGAGATGTAAAAGTATCACGATTTGAAATAAATAAACTGATTTACGATTCTCTGATTCTGTAAGAAAATTTGATAACTGTGATTGAACTATTGAATAGTTTAAAGACTACTAGTGATAGGTGTTACCTTTAAATTAACTATAATAACTTTATGTAAATAATTCCATATTTCCTTTCACAATACAATTAAATGTTTTTATTTGTATTTTATAATATCTAAATTAAATGTGTCTTTTGAAAAAAATAAGTTAAAAATTTATAAGAAAGCTAACATTAAAATCTAAGTTAAATGAAATATTATTTTTGTACTAAATTTCTACGGTGATAGAGAACTCAAAGGAAAATTGGCTTATTTCGTCCCCAAAATTTGAGAGTTTGGAGACTATAGTCCCCAACTTTTTTTTTCAAATTTTTTGATCCTCAAAACTTTTTTAAAATGTGATTATAATCTTTTTTTGTATTTTCGGCATAAATCCAGTCACTTTCTGGCAAAATCAAGTGAAAAATTGGTAAGTTTATTCTCCAAAATTTTAGAATTTAGTAGTTATGATCCTCGAAAACTAACCGGATTTACGCCGGAAATGAGAAAAAGGACCATAGTCACAATTTGAAAAAGTTTTAAAGACCATAAAAATCAAAAAAAAATTTTGGGAACCATGTCCAAAAAAACTTTCAAATTTTAGGGATGAAATAGGCCAATTTTCCGAACTCAAATTGCAAAAGCTGTAATAATTGAATTTGGCTAATTAATTTACTAAATTAGCCGACTCTTTGCCATATCGCAGAGGTATATAAAACAATAGGGATATTCTAGGCTTAGGGCCACGTTTGGGAGGCCCGTACTGAAAAATTTCTTCCATTTTCTGGAAGAAACAGTTGCGGAGTCGCATCACATTGTGGGAACACGTGCACACTTTTCAAAATTCTCCTTTATTTTATTTTACAATAATACTACCGATTTTTATGATGAAAAGATTTAAATCATTTGAAGCAAGTCCTCTCACTTTGATGTAGTACTGAACCTCCAAGCTCCCACGATCTCAGCCTGCAGAAAAGGGAAATTGGGGTTGAAAACCTAACTTTCCTCTCTTAGTGACAGAGACTCATGATCGTCGAAAGAGATATCGATAGAGAACTTAATTAATTATTTAAATGAGTAACGTTAAAAAAAAAGGGAAAAGAAAATTAATGTATTTAGACACAATTTATTCAGGTTAAAATTTTGAACTGAGGGAAAAGAAAAAAAGTTATTGAGCCTTTTAAAATATTTACATAATTATAAAAAAGTATATATTCTGCTATATTTTTTTTGGATTTGTCTATACGGAAAATTGTACAAATATATGGACGGAAGCTCTAGAACTAACGAACTTCTAGCCTGTTCCCATTCTGAAGTGTGCGGAAGATAGAATGAATCAATTCTCATGAATGAATATAGTAGTATTGCGGGTAAGTGTAATTGAATTGCTTAGCGTCAATTTAAAATATGCATAATCATTTTTGAAATTGTGTGTTTTATTCAGTTTAATCATTTAATTTTTAAAAGTGTTACTTTGATCACTCAATTTTTACAAATTAAAAAAATAGGTTATTAAAAAGTTGAATCATTTGAAAATTTTTATAATGTTAAATGATTAAATTAACAAAATTCACAAAGTTTATTATCTAAATTGTCAATATCGAATAAAGTTAAATGGTTAAATTGTTAAATCCGTAAGTTAAATTGTCAAATTAAAGAGTTTTAAAGTTGAATTGTCAAGGTTTTTTAAAAACAAAAAAAAAAAAAACAATTTCAACTACCACATTAATGATTGCTCTTTTTAAAAAATATTTCTATTTTTTAATATAATAAAGATGATTAAACAGTAATTAGCTATCAATGTGTTTTTATGATTGATAGTTGGCAATGGTTTCTTATAACTTTCATCTTTCTAATAAATTATATTATCATTGTCCTATATTATACCTTGTTAGCCGTTATTTTCTTTGATTCATATGTGAGTCCTTTTACAATTATAAATGAAGGTTGATTTTTTTATATTATATAATTTTACCTTTTATTTAATGCTCTCGTTCATTTATTGTGAAAAAATATAATTATTATTAGGCATAAGTATTAATTTGATCATTGGGTTGTACAATTTTTTCAATTTAATCATTCAACCTTCAAACATGTTAATTTGACCACTCAACTTTGAAAATTTATTAATTTGATCATTACGAGATTAAATCCTTTGAAATTTTTTATCAAATTGAATTATGAAATTGATAAAAGTTACTATATTAAATGGTTAAATTAAGAAATCAAACAAAGTTAAATGATTAAATTATAAATCTCATAAAGTTAAATGATTAAATTGACACATTTAAAAATTAAATGATTAAATTAAAAAAAAAAAAACATACACCTCAATGATTATATTGATATTTATGTCATTATTATTATTATTACAAAAAAGAGAGTAAATGGAATTTTAGACATAAGATACTTGTATTTAATCCTTTTTAGTCGACATAGGATGATGATAACTTTTACTATGGGATGATGGTACCTTATTCTACTAATTTATTATCTTACTTCTTTTTAATTTTATTTCAATTGAATTTAATTGTCACTATTTTATGATTGCTATATATCTTGGGTTTGGTGGCGAGTCAATCCATTTTCATTTATTTCAAGATTAAACGAATTTGAGTGGGCCAAATGGGCCCGGTTGAGGTCGATCCATGTACGAAGGATGGCTTCCCACGGAAATACAATCCATTTTATATATTGTTAAATTCTGTACACTAATTATTCTTAATTAATCACATAATTATTAAAACCAACTTATTAAAAAATTAAAACATGGTTAATTAAAAGTATGCTAATGATAAGAGTTTTTTACACATGGACTAAATATTGATATTAAATATACAAAAGAATAATTCTCTTTTTTTTTTTTTTTGTTTCTTAGAATAAACTCCATTGAATTTGAAATTTAAAAATTTTTAGTCTTTCTACTAAAAATTTAAAAATAGTAATTGAAAAGTATTTTTGTAAGGCATAGAAGACATTATAATTAGATCAAAAGTGTAAAATGAGACAAACAAAAAAGGGTTAATAAGTGAAAATCATGTTTTTAGATAAGATAAGAGAAGTCAATAAAATGCCAAATGAACATCTTGTATTAAAAAAATGCCCTCTCTTTGTAACTGTAAGTTGTCCGGTAATGATTTTTTGATGTGAAAAAACTTAGTAAAAACATATTTTATTCATAATATTTGTAGGTAAGGGAGTACTTTGAATATCCGGTCACTCCCCATTAAAATAATAAAATATTAATAAAAATCTTATAATATTTAATTTTTTTAATATATTTTATATATTAAATCATAAATTTAATCTAATATATTTTATTTTTTAAAAATTTTACTGATATAATAATAAGTGACACATAAATATGTAATAAAAGATTCAGAGGCATGTAGGTCATACCCATTAATCTATTTAGAATAAAGTTTTATACTGAGTCAATATTTCAAAAATTAAATGTTTTATTTCTATTTTAGAGTATTTTTTATTAAAATTAATTAATTTTTTTTTTATAAACGGTGTTCAAGTAGACTCATGCAGATAGCTTGACTATTTACTTATAGTTACAAATTCATCAAAGAATTTATATTTTCAAAAATAAATATATAGTTTCACTAACAAGAAATTGTTAACTTTAAGATTGTTAGTTAACTTGAAAGACTCACATCCCCCAGCTTAAAACATCCCACTAAGATAATTTAAAGATGTTTTTACGGTAATTATGTCCAATTTCAGACAGCATAGTTTCCCTTAGTTTTCCCAAAAAAAAATTTTTAATTCTACGATATTTTATTTTAAAGAATCGATGAGGGATGTGCCATGTGTGGCTTGTGTAAAGAATAGGTAAGTAGACAAGAAGCAGGGCATTTGCTGTATTTTGGCGCTTACAAACCACCGTCGACCTGAGCGGGTTCGCCACCATCCCCAGTTATCCACATTTGCCTCCTACTGGTCTTCTGTCTTGTCCTTCAAACAAACAACCATTTAATTCTCACCCGAGTGCGATAAAATTAAATTCACCATAATAATAATCGAAAAAATTATTATGATTCATTTTACCTGTGATTAGTGGTCAGAGTTGATCAAGAATGGGCTCGTATGCATAATGCATGTTTCTTCTGCAGCCTTGCCCCCCTTGTTTCAATAATTGAGCCTCTCCCTCCCAACATCTCAACCCTCCCCTCTAGTCAGCCCCCAACTGCTACCCCTCTCCTCCTTTCTTTGTCATCCTTTGGGTGCTTTCTATATATATTTGGAAGCCTTCCCCATTTTTTGCTCATCCAAAACTGAAGAAGATCTTCTAGCAAATTAGGCACCAGCCATGAGACAAAAGCTCATAACTCTTCTCTTCCTTCTCTTGGTAATCTCTCTAGTTTGTAGGGATGCCACTTCTCCTTCTTCATCTTCCCCAGGTTTCCACCCTGCAAGGCGAGCAGCCGGAGAATGGAGAATGTCAGCTTACAACAAAAAAGAGGTAAATCTTCATATCAAGGGCACTTGGTGCCTAATTACTTGCCTCTGTTATGTTATTTATGAGCTTAAACTTTTTCAATGCATAGTTTTCCTTTGCTTGCTTGCCTGCCTGCATGGTTGTATAAGGATGGCAAGAATATAAATCTCTTGTCAAACCCTGCAGGTTGATCCACCTGGTGACAAATCCACAGACCAAGAAACACAAAACACAAGCAGCAACATGGACGCTGAGGACATTGTCTATAATATTGATTATCATGGAGCAACCACTCATCCTACACCGACTCCCAAGCATCCCACGCCGTAGAATTTAACAAAAGACATCAAGTAATCAGTAGCTAATTAGTATTATGTAAACCCACGTTTCCGGAGTTTTATGAGTATATTTCTGTAAACACTGCCTTATCAATTAATAAAAGTAGCATTATGTTTTCCTGCGTCAAGATGCATGGTAACACAGTTGGATAACAGTGATCAAAGAACTCTTAAAAGTTCAAGAACAATGACTTCTCAACATTTATTTACAAACAAAAACTGTAAATCAGGAATCTGCTGGAACCAATTTGTCCAGCACAACAATTATGTTTTGACAAGGCGATCTCATGTACATGATCGAACAAAACCATGATCACATAATACAACTTTCATTTCCTAATCGTTCATCCTTTATTTAAATGTAGAGAAAGCATCCCATTGGTATACTGTTTTCTTACATTTTTGTAATCGTCAAGAAGCATCTTATAGCTCGACTCTACATCCTCAAATAAAACTTCATTGCAAAACCTAGATTTAATTTCAATGAATTTAGCTTCAACTAAGTGCAGTTGCTGATTACAAAAATTAAATAACTTTAGGGTGTCAATGAAAGAAATGCTTGATCCGTGTGATTCAACCATCTTCTCCTCCTTGCTAAGATGCTGAAACCACCTTTCTCGTTGGAAAACATCTTCATGTCCCTCCACAGCTGTTTCAAGATGATTAACAGCGTCCAGAAACTTTGACTCAGCGTTGATTTTATTGATTAGATATTTGAAAGTTCTTCTCTGGCTCACATTGAGCCAGCCTTCAGCAATAGATGATAATGAAATTGCACCAACCAAGCAAGCCTTCCGAAACGTTAAGTCAATGTCACCTATCAGCTTGATTGAAATATGCAATAGGCACACGGACACAAGATATAGACTCCAAGACGTTGAATCACTTGACGAATGCTGAGATTCAATCAGATTATTAAACCAGCACTCCAGGGCAACATGGGCGAAACCCTCCCATCTACGTTAGAAAAGATTGGGAAATTAAATCCGAAAAAAGTTTGCAATATTAAAAGAGCACCTTTCAGTAAATTTAAAAGGTTTTGAGAATTTTTCTATCAGACTCCGATAGCATAGCAATCACTCAAAAGCGTGGAATGTAAAGAAAAGCACCAAGAGTACTGTCCACATTCAGAATAAATGCAGCACATGGACAGCAATCTGGTCAGCCATGTTATCTTGCATGCATGTAATTGTTATACACTTTTTTCTTTTGGTGCTATTCTCCCAATTTAGGTTCTTCAGTACATTAGGAGAAACTTGATGCTAGGTTTTGACTTCAATAATTGGAAAGAGAATTGTTTCCCACAGAATGAATACTGTCACCAGTCCAAATCATTTCCAACCATTCACGATATATGATAGAAAAGTCCAAATTAGTTGAAAGGTGTTCTAAGGCATTATCCCCTGGTCACAAGTAGATCATGGCACCAAAACTCCATGTTTTGCATAGCACAACATGTGTAGCCCCATGATCAGTCAGTTCCTAGACAAATTATAAAACCTAAATCCCTGTTCAGTAAAATTCTTTTTCTGAACCACATAGGATAACAGAACCAACTTTCTGAGAAAAGAAAAATACTTACCCATGAATACTGGAACCAAATTACCCAATATTCAAAATAAAGTCTTCTCAACCAAAAAAATAAAAATAAAATCAACTACATCAGAACATGAAAAAAGCACATATTCAAGAAAAAGAATACAATAAAATACAATTGTAAGCAACGGATAAAGAGGCACATTTTTCTCATCAACTTTTGTTTGCTCCAAAAGTACAAAATAGCAGTATCATCCGTCACAGTGAAATTTATCTCTTTAACAAGCAGTGTTTAGATAAAATAAATTCACACTATTGGCTAATTGATAGTTTAAGAGAGTAGGGTTAATGCATAAAAAGTTACATATCTCTCTCTCTCTCTCTCCCAAACATTGATTCTCTATATAGAAAATCAATATCTTTATGATTTTCTTTTGCTTGTGTTCATGCATTCTAACAAGTGTAGCTCTTATTTTTGGACTCTAGAGGCCACCAGGAGATAACTACATCAGTGTGACAGAAGATGAAGTTTGGAATTTAGCTAGGCCTTAATTGCCTCTTAGAGAAAAGTGAGCTAATTCTACTAAAATATAATCAGGCTTCAGTTGGTTATGGAAGGTCTAACAAAAATCTTATCAAGTGTCCATCAACTTCATTTTTCAAAAACCAAACCGTAACATCATTCTATCAGAACTGGAACTGTACATATAACAAGGACATGCACAGCAATTATTGATTTTAAACCTTACCTGCTGCCGTTCACACATCACCAATTGGTATATAGTGACAAGCAAGCATGGAGAGAAAGAATAGAACTGTTCTGAAAGAGACTAAAACATTGTTTCAAGAAGACTTTTTGTGCATAAACAGCTACTGCACTAAAAACTGGATCTAGGTTGAAGTTCCAACAGGCTTAAATAGTCACAAAAGAACAACTAGAAAATGTGTTTGTCTGTTTTACACACGCTTGCACTAGAAAGATGGATATCTTGACTAGCTATAAGTGCCAAATCCTGTATGTACCATTCAACATGACTTCAGAGCATAATAGCTACATTACAACAGATGACAACTATATCCAATGATACTGTTTTGAGTGAGTACCCATGACTGAAGGCACTAAAGCTAAAGCGTGAGAACCCATCCCCCTCCCCAAATTAGTCACCCATAAAGAGTGGATATAGTCTCATCACATGCTACTTCAAATCTGGCTTATGGGAACCCAAACGATGTCGGGAGGCAACAGAGGCTTAACTTCTGAGACTTCGTTAAGGCCTTCAACCCATACAAGGGCATGTTTAAAGTACAGTTTTACTGAGAAGCTCATAGGTCAGTTCACTTCCACCCCACCCCCAAAAAAACCCACCCTTTTTCTCTTGCCCAAAAAATCCTATTTTGAATAAGAGATCAAAATGGCTATTCACAACTCACAAGGATGGGTAGCGAAGCCACTTGGTATAACTGTAAGGATACCAACAAGAGATAAATAGTTATATCTTGAAAGAAATTACTCCTTGAGCAACTCAACAAAAATGAGCCAATAGTTGATCTACATCAATCAACAATTGGGGAGAAGAGAGAGAAGTAGAAAAAGCTCCAGAAATTCAAAATCATATCAAGAAATATGAGACAAACAAAAAGGTACTGTTTGATCAAGTATTAAAAAAAAAAAAAAAGCCACTAAAACAGAACCCAAAATTGTCACCTTTCTAAACTAATAGAAGTGACATAAAAAAGAGATATGAGAACTTACATTCCAAAGGGAATTAAACTCTACAAAACCAGAAAGAAAGAAAAAAAATGAACCCACAGTTAATCTATCTCAAGGAACGAGAACAGAGTTCTGGTGTAATTTAATGCGTTACATTACCAAAAAGTGGTATAAGAAAACTTTTGGATAAATCTCTTGCCTTAGCATAAAATCTTAAGAAATTGATAGAGCATCAGATGTGAGTAACCCTATGGTTTGAAATATTTGAAACAAAGGAATTGTATCAAAAGCATTTCTCATGCATATTACTTTTGGGAGTCATCTGGTCCGCATAGAATAAAAAGGGGAACAACAAATTGAAACATCACCAGAAAATTTAAATCAAAAGATAGCCAGATATTTCATTTCATAAATAAGGACAGACATTTCCAAAATAGATTAGATTCATAATCAGAGAGACTTGAAATTGCATCAAATTGGCAATACTCAGTTTATGCAGCTTCTTTTTCCAGAGATAAAATCAAGTTCAAGCAAGTACTTACTCAAATGGAGGTTCAACCTCAATAGCTATAGTGAGATGTAAGGAGAATCCAGCTGATTTGTCTTGATCAGTGAGTGTGCGTGCTTGATGGGGAACACCTCTAGGAATATATAAAACATCCCCTTCTTTCAACAGAAACTGCTGGCTTCCAGCTACTGCTTGCTTTTGAACCCTGGTAGTAGGCCTATCTTCATACAAGCGAGGTAACCGTGTACTTGACCGGGGAAAAAGCGTCCACTCTTTTACCCCAATAAGTTGGCAGACAAAAACACAATGGTCATCACTGTGACAAGACAAACCTTGAGAATCTGGAGGTGTCAAGTACATATTTACACCTGCAGATGGTTGACCAAAAAGAGATGCAAACCCATCCGCAATGGCTGCAATACTTTCAAAACGGAACTCAATACCACGGAGGGCAACTGTATAACCTTCATCAAATGCTTGTTGACATTTTAGCATCTCATTAAAGAGTAGAAATTGAGTGAGCTGGGAGTTACAAGTGCCTGATTGTGGCAAAAAATAGTGCAACTCACCTTCCGAGTGGTGTGTTTTTATGATGCGAATATCCTGATGGTAAATTATTGGGCTACCAAACTGATCTTTGACATCCTCCAAGAAATGGAGGACATCTAGTTCATCTGAAGCAATTGGAGGACAAGAAGTAAGGTTCTTCAGTACAGAAGGAAGAAAAGAAACATCTCTGGACCTAAAACTTCTAGTGAAAGAGCTGAACATAGCATCTTGCATAAGTGCAGCCTTCAATGAGCCACTGATAAGCAAAGGCGATATTTCCCAGCAGCTCAATACAAATTCTTCAAAGTTTATGCCCCCCAAATCAAATACGTTTCTTTTAATTTCGCTGAAGTTTGAGAGCCCACTGTGTTGTTTATCATCAATGCAAAGCCTGAAAATACTCGCTGCCAGATCATTTGTTCTGATGTTGCTAACATAAAAGCGTTCCTCCTGGCTATTCCTCAGGGATGATCCACATAACATTATTTCATGTACTGCTTCCCAAACTTCTTTCAGTTCAATAACCAAATCTTTGGAAATGTTTATTGGAATGTCCTGCAGCTGCTTGATGCTGCAGGAATTGATGAGAATAAGAGCAGCATTAAGAAGTGCTATCGTCAGACCATCCTTGTTGAACACTATTCTTTGACAAATATCACCATTTTTTGGGTTGCTAAATAAAGATAACACTGTAGGCAAGGAATTGGGGGCCTGAATGAAAGAAACACTAGAAGATGATAAGTCAAGAATCTATAAAATGGAGAGCTTACAGCAATGGAACATTTATGGATTCAAATGACATAAAAGTTGCACATAAAGGAAAAGTTTTTAACATAAAAAATCATATTAATAAAGATCTGAGTAAAGCAGAAGCTTATCAGCTTAACTCAGAGGAACTAAATTCTGTTACTATAATGTAAATACAGATTGCAATACATTTGAACTGACCACTACAAAAATTCACAATAAACTTACACTGTCTAGTTTTTGTTATTCAGTTACTACAAAAGTTCCATCATTGCAATAGCATGCATTTTTGCATTCAAAATATCCAAAACCGTAAGGTATTGTTTTTGGCTACATCATTGATATACAAAAAGCACATTCAGTAAACTCTCTGCAAGGGGCTCTTCCGCATGTGGAAGGGACATGTACCACAAATTTGGGACAGAAATGCAAATCTACAATGAAAGTAAACATGAAAAGTGCAGAACTTTGAGAAAATGAGGACTAGAAATTGAGAATAGGAAAATACTCACATAAGTCTTTTAATGGCTGACAACCGTAGCAACTGTTGTCGGCCAAAGGAGGTTGTTGATAGATCCAAAATTGCATTGCAGGCAGCCAGTGCAACCCTCTCTATTGAACTTGCTAATAAACTAATCAATGCCCTTATAACTAATGTCTCTGAAGCAATCATTTCATTCATTTCAATAGATAGTAATGCAGCCTCTCCCACAATCTCTGCACTTTTACGTGATATTTCAGCACAACTACAACATACAAGCCAACAAATCAAATGAGTAAATTAGCTTGTATAAACATCATAAAACACAATTCGAAATGCAGAATAAAAACCCATCTATCTTCCAAATCCATCAGGAAAAGCACAATACGAAAAGAAAGACTGTCCCTTAAACCATTTCTCTCCGGTCATCTGAATACTCAAGAAGAGGTACATCATTAAGAACATTTCAAGCGCAAAGATGATAAGCTAAGCAATGTATATAGAGAAGAGAGGCAAATTCATACACAATTTACATTTTACAGAACAATAAATGCATGGAAAGTAAAAAACCCTATAACAAGAAGAAACCTTCTGCATTACCATACATCCTAACAACCAAAACGAACAGAAAAAATATAAACTATCACAAGCAAAAAGAAGAATGCCCAGAAAGTGAAATTACCCGGAGTCAAGGAGGACAGGCAGTAAGGAGAGAACAGGCGGAGACAGATTTTGGAGGAGTGAGCGGCGAAGTAGGCGTAAGCAATGGATGATGAGATGGGACTTCCGAGAGTTGTCATTAGAATGAAGGGCGGTCAGAATTAGAGCAAAAAGTGTTTTGGAGTCTGGATTTGGGATTACTGCTGCTGGTTCAGCATAGCTGCGTCTCTCTCTCTTCTTTTTCTCCTTCATCGTGCTGAATATCTCTTCTTTCGTGGATTTCTCAGTCAGTCATCTTAATAGAGTCATAACTTCATTTTTGGCAGAAGTGCTTACGACACCACTCAACTGATAAAATTTTTCAATGGGTGCGGATATATGGACCCCCAAAAGTGTTAAGTACACTCCTAAATTTTAAATCATCAAAATAAATGAAGTAGAAAAGATAATAATAAATGAAGTAGAAAAGATAATAATGTCTTCCATAAAAAAGAAAAAAAATTTGAGAATAATAAGTTTGTTAAGAACACCCCTTATACCTTATCTGTAAAAATCTAGCTACACCACTATTATATCATTTTTCTCACTAAATCATTGAAAGAGAGACTTTGGAATCTCAAAATCTTCAACATTTGTTACTTCAAGCTGAAATGGAAGATGATTATGCTTCATCCCGCTCAAAAGAAGGCCGATTGATAAGATTAAAACTTGATTTTTCATTGTTATTTACATATGTGTTCGACATTGTGGTCAGCGAACCAGAGCCGACCACTCTTCATAGTGGTCGCCCAGACCTGGCTAACTAGTATGAAAAGAGGTCAGCCAAGATTCTGGCCGACCACTCTTCATAGTGGTCAGGCAGGTCTGACCGACTATCCTTAAGGTTGGTCAGCCTAAGGTGGCCGACCACTCTTAAGACCGGTCAGTCTAACCTCGCCGACCTAATTCCCGGCCTCGTTTTTGCTTTAAGTATATTCAAATGCTATTCCGTTTGTATTTTGTCAGACATTAATATGACAATTTGATTAATAAGATCTAACCAATAAAATAAAATGAACAAGTTCCATATTAGAAATGTTGGACAAGCAACTTAAATTCACATTTCAGAGACCAATAATCAAAAATACCAAAGCAATGTTCTCTGGAAAATGCCAAACCCATCCTCCACGATATCCCAACTTCTCAACTGGTCAAAGTGATTAATACACTTCAACATTTCACACTCCTGCAAGAAAATATCATTATAGTTAGCAACAATTAAAATTTTCTATAGCTAAGATCAAGGTGGCCAACCTTTTTCCAAAGAACATTGCTTTGGCATTTTTGATTATTGGTCTCTGGAATGTGAATTTAAGTTTCTTGTCCAATATTTCTAATATGGAACTTGTTTGTTTTTGTTTATTGGTTAGATCTTATTAATCAAATTGTCATATTAATGTCTGACAAAACACAAAAGGATTAGCATTTTAATATACTTAAAGCAAAAACGAGGTCGGGAATTAGGTCGGCGAGATTAGGCTGACTGGTCTTAAGGATGGTCGGCGAGCCTCGGCTGACCAACCTTAAGAGTGGTCGGCCACCTTAGGCTGACCAACCTTAACGGTGGTCGGCCAGACATTGCTAACCACTATGAAGAGTGGTCGGCCAGAATCTTGGCCGACCTCTCTTCGTACTGGTCAGCCAGGTCTGGCCACTATGAAGAGTGGTCGGCTCTGGTTCGCTAACCACAATGTCGAACACATAAACGAATAACAACGAAAAATCAAGTTTTAATCTTATCAATCGGCCTTCTTTTGAGCGGGATGAAGCATAATCATCTTCAATTTTAGTTTGAAGTAACAAATGTTGAAGATTTTGAGATTCCAAAGCGTCTCCTTCAATGATTTAGTGAGAGAAAAGATATAATAGTGGTGTAGTTGGATTTTTGCAGGTAAGGTTTCAGGAGGGTGTACTTAACAAACTGATCATCTTCAATTTTTTTTTTTTATGGAGGACATTATTGTCTTTTCCACTTCATTTATTTTGGTGATTTAAAACTTGGGGGTGCACTTAACACTTTTGGTAGTGCATATATCCGCACAATTTTTCAATTTAGTGACTCAAACTTAAAAGACAGTACAATTTAAGCATTTATCTTTATAATTTTGAACAATTAAATTATTATATAGTAGTTGGGCAATATCTGACAAGTGTAAAAGTTGACGTATGAGATTTTCCATGTCTGTAATTATCGATGTCAGCATTATATATCGAAATTGTTTATTTTTTAAAAAAAAAACCTTAAAGAAAAGTTAAAGAAAAAACCATGAATGTGCTGCCATGGTGGTCTTGACAGCAATGACAAACATGCAGGTTGAGTCGGGTTCGGGTGGGTTTGCCCAGGTTAGGGAACCCGTTGATTGTGGACAGGGCGGTTCGGGACGAGATACTAATGTGACTATTCAATTTGACAAAAATTTTCAGTTCAGCCATTCAAATTAAAATTTTGATAATTTAAATATTTATCTTTATAATTTTGAATACTTAAACTATCATACATTGATATAACAATGAGTGAAATACACACACCTTTTATGAGAATTAATGATGACAAAATAATTTCAAATTTGCTGACAGGTCTTCAATTTAAAATTATACATAATGACATGGCATTATATGTGATAAATTAAAAATGACATGGGAATGGGTAACCATAAAAAATCAACTTAAAAACAAAAATCTAATTTAGTCCCGTAAAACTTCACCTCGATAGAGAAAAAAAGATCAGAACAGTAGTAACTGAATGCCCAGAGGTTGAAGATGGGGGGAGATAATTGGGTGTAGTTCCTCAAAATTGAAGATAATTGTTCTCCCTGGCTGGAGAAAAAATAAAAGGCAAGATCATTTATTTGGCGGTTGATATCCATCTGGATTTTCTTCACCTCCGTCTTTGTAGCCTCTAGATTTCAATGGAAAATATTTGATAGTGGTGGCTTTAGAAAAAGTGTCGTCAATGAAGACAGAATTGGTGCAAGACGAAATGAATTCTCAACTAAATTAACAAGATAATTGGATAAATTAATAAAATATATATGTAATAATCAAGTAAATAAAACAAGAATTTTCCTATATATAGGTTGTAAATTAAGAAATTCAAGATTAATTCTAAAGTAATTGATTGTTAACACCTAATAACTAAAATCTCACATTATATATATATATATATATATCTAGCCCTAAAGCCTATGAACCCATACATCTTTTAAAATATTTTAATTAATAAGTTTTAATTTATCAATTAATATTTTTAAGGTGCAAATATACAATATATACTATAATAAACAAAAATGTTTAACAAATATCAATAATAAATTACATTCGTATCATATCACAGCATAAATTATATCAAGAAAAGTTTGTAAATCATCAACAAAATCCATATTCTAACAAAGTAATTGTCACAACTCAATACTCAATATTATAGGTTACAGCTAAAATTATATAAAGTAGCAATTTTCTAAGTTCAAGCAAGACTTCAAGTCTTCAAATTCAACTGGTCTAAGAATTAAATAAATAAATAAGAGTCATTATTGGATAACAATCCTCAATCAAAATTCAATATCTTCAATAATTGTTGCATATGAATCTTTTGGTGAAAGGATTGGAACCTCAAGGCTATGATCATTAACACCATCTTCAAAAAAAAGAAGAGTAAATTAATGCAATATAAACTGAAAAGGAAAATAAAGATTATAGATATTTAGTATTGGTAGCCCATTTTTTGTGCAAAACAAGCATTTGGACATGCTCATGCAGAGAACTCCTATACTTAGTGAGAACATGCCCACCAATACTAAATTCAAATTCCAATGTCACAATAGTAATAGGAATGCTCAACACATCTCTTGTTATTATAGAAAGGTTAGAAAAACAAACCATGTTATCCTTCCAATAATTAGGAACATTTATACACTGAAAACTAATTACATTAAGCTTGGAGTCCTCTAAATAAATAACTAATTCATATTTTCCAGTAACAGGTATTGCTTGAGTTTGAGACATAAACTCCTACAATCGATTAAACACACAAAAAGGAAAAAATTAAATAAGCAATAATCAAATATAAATAAGAAATATTAATCAATTTAGATAAAATGAAATATAAAAGAGAATCAAACTACTTCAAATAGTTTATCAGTTGCATCTTGACTATCATTTCTCCTATACACTGTTTTAGAAACATCAGACTAGATGAAGATACTTAACTTGTAAGTACATATTCTTGAAAATGGTTTTTTTTCAAATTAATCATCAATGTTTATGTCTTGTTATCACAAAAAAAACAAAAGAGCAATCTTCTTGTTGCAAAACTTCATAAATTCAAGCTTGAATCTTGGATCAAGAATATCCCCAAATGCAAGTACTTGACTATAATCTTCCCAATGCTTATCAAATTTTGTCCTCATTTCCGAAGCCATATATCTAACCATTTCATCCTCATTATTCAAATTTGTCAATATCATAGCTTTAATTTTCCAAACTTGCAAAGAGTACAAGTTAGAAGTGGAATAAGAGGTACCTGATATCAAATTTGTAATATCATAGAAAGGTTTCAAAATATTACAAATTTATCTGATCCCTTCTCCATTCCTTCTCACTTAGAGAATATTTGTAACCTCTATCAACAATGTCAAGTGCTTCAAAATCTTTCTCATATTTATTAGCATTTGCAAGCATCAAGCATGTTGAATTCCACCTTGTTACCACATCTAGAATCAACCTAACACTCACTTCAACCTCGACTTGTTGAACACGTTCTTTGAACTTTTTCATATTCTTTCATGTGATCCTTTTACATATCTCACATTCTCTCTAATTTTGAATAAAGCACCATCAACCACTTTCAACCTTTCTTCTACAATTAGATTTAAAACATGTCCAAAACAACATAACAAATTATTATGCAAGCAAAGATGACTTTCCAGGATACTTTGCATACAATCATTAGTAAAAGCATTATCCAAAGTCATAGAGAAAACTTTTTTCTCAATTCCCAACCTTTCAAACAAATAAAGTTAGTAGAAGTCAATTCTTCAGCAGTATGTGGACGACGCATACAAGAAAAACTAAGTATCTTGCTGCATAATTTCCAATTATCATTATCAAAGTGAGAAGTTAAACGGATCTAACCCTCAAAAGTAGAACCTGTCCACAAATCAGAAGTCAAACAAATTATATTTGAACTTTTAGAGGTTTTCCTTTTCTCTAATATGAATTTGACAGACATTAGATACAATTATGTTTCTAGAAATAACTGTCACATTTGGATATATGATTTAATCCTGGCTCTAATCAAATCATATTCAACAAAGGAAAAGGGCAATTCATGCTTAATTATAGCTTGGGAAAGTATATTATGTGACAACTTAGGATCACATTTAGATGCCCTTGCTTTTCCTTCAGGACCAAGAAGCATTGAAGAGGGTTTGAAGACATTATATTAATATTTTTACAATTTTGGACATGAAGTCGCAAATGAGAAGTTTCATAATTATTTCCAGTAGATGTTGCACGAACTTTAAGCTCTTCCCCACAACTATTACAAGTTTCTCTCTCAATTCCATCCTCTCCTTTACCCACTTTCTTCAAATAATTTCAAACATATGAAGTGTTTTTTCTTGCCTCTTTTGAACTTCTCCTCACCCTCAACTCAGACACATTGATATTAGGAATAGGTGCAGAAGGATTCTCAGTAGAAGTCCTTGTACTCCTCATTTTCTCCACAATTCATGAATGTCTCAAACTCAATCTTCTCATCCATTATCTAAATAAAAAAAAAGTAAACTTTAAATCAATACTTTACAATTTAGACACACTTTTGACAGTAGGAGTTAAATATACTATGAAAATAAAACGCTTCCAATTTCATTTTGGTTTGTAATAATTTAAGCTGGCAATTTGTCAAACACTAGGAGAGAACATGTCACAAACTATTTCCATCAAAATACAAAGGACTACTATCAACCATTTCTAGAACAAAATTCATATTAAATAAGAGGAATAAGTACATGAAAAGAGGTCAAAAAGCACAATCTTTTATCCAAGATGAACATGTCATAACTCACGAACAAAAAAATTACATTCAAATTTAAACCTAAGAGATTTAAATACCAAAAAGGCAAAAATTAAATGGAAAAAAAAATAAAGACATACCAAGTTACCAAGAAGAGGAAGGAAGAACCTTTGCCACTACCAAGTTGCTACTGCATCACCGGCGATAGGATGGAGGTTGGAGAGGGAGGTACAGTGGTAGTGGACAGTGATAAATAGATCAAAGGTTTTTGTTTGGGATTGGGAGTATTAAAAAAAAAAAGAACATTCCGTCTTCTATGACGTGTTAGTGAAAGTCTATCAAAAATTTTTATATTTTTTTTAAGCCCATTTAGTTTGGTGAGCCAGTTAGGCCCAGCCCTTATCTAAGTGGGTCTAACCCACGGAGGCTTGGCTCTAAATCGGCTAACTAAATGCTCCTGGCCCACAATATATATAGCTAGGGAGCCCACGGACCCTACGAGCCTAAGCACATATTGATAGGTTTACTTTGACAAACTCTTAATTCCAAAGCTTTTGTTTGGTTGTAAGAAATTTGTCAATTCTCGCTTTGGGATGTCTATTGTTCAAGTGCCTAATTTTCCCGATGTCTACCCTTTGTTTGAAAAAAAAAGGGTAGATGTATAAATTGTCCATTCAAATGGTTAGATATGATAATTTATTTATATCATTAGAGTGGAATGGATTTTGACTTGATTTATGAAATTGGGGTGGTACAGCTTTACACTAGCAGACCTACAGTTGTCATACTTACAACTAGTCAGCCTTAATTTATCAAATATGCAAGCAATCAAAAGTAGTGAAAATGTCAAGTTGAACTCCACATCAGGTGTGTCCTTTAGAAGACTACTACATCCCAAGACAGATGTGTAGAGGAGAATTAATATTAAATGTGACCTTTTGAAGGCCGAGGCTCCTGAAATCCTGATTTGTGTATATTTAAGCTAAGTTTATGTCTTTTTTTATGACATTAGTTTAAATAACTTAGCTTAATTATGTTAATTTAAGAAATATTTTACTTTCATATATATTATTTTTGTTTTTAGGAATAAATCAAGGAATAGAGAAGATAAAAAGGAAGAATTCAAGGAAAAAATGAGACAAACACTAATATGATGAGGAAATCAATGAAGAGAATCCTAAAAAATGGAGGATTTTAAAGAAAAGAAGAAACAACACCTAAAACATGGAGGATTTTAAGGAAAAGAGAAGACAATCCTTAAAATATGGGGAATTTTAAGGAAAAGAAGAAATAACCCCTAAAATATGGAGCTTTTCAAGAAAAAGAAAAGACAATCCCCAAAACATGGAGGATTTTAAGGAAAAGAAGATACAATTCCTAAAATATGGAGAATTTTATGGAAAAGGGATATGGATGCAAATCCTATAAAAGGGGGACACAAACTATCTTGAAATCAATCTGTCAATCTTGAAATGGCATACTGATTCTTAAGAGATATAGTGAGATGTTATTGATTTTTGAAAGGTTTCTTCGTCAAGATTAAAGACACACAATTCAAGATTGATTTTTAGAATAGTCTCGAAGAGAAGAAGAACATTTTCCTCATGACAGATTTCTTTTATCTTTTCTTTGGTTATTAACCATGTCTTTTGAGTAGTTTTCTTTTGTTAACAAGAATATGAAGTAAGTCATTTTGATATGGGTTATAAGATTTGCTTTGTTTTTCACATTAAAATTTTGAAATATATTCTTAAGTATTTATGCAATTCTTGTTTTCATCTTATTAATCATGTTTATTGATTTAGTTTGATCATCTAAATTAATTTGCATGAGTGTATTGTTAGGTTTAAATATTATCGCTAAGATTTCTAAACCCATCAAGTAGTAAATTAGGTTCTGGCTACCAACTTGATTTACAATAGAGAATTATATAAATTAAATTGCATGAAATTAAAATTACTTTGTATTACGTAATTTGACGTTGATGATGTCTTCATGTTTAATGCAATTTAATCTTTTAAATCTATTGATCCCTAAGACTTAGGTTTATTTGATTAAATTAGGGATTTTATTTCTTGCTATGAGAAATTAATCTAACTGAAGGATAGATATTTGAAAACTAAGCCAAATTCTAAAATCAACTACTCAATTGTCTTAATTAATCTATGATTGACCCCATAACAATTGATTTACGGATTGATTCTTGTTAACAACTTTCTCATCTATATTCTTAGCTTTTATTTTTAGATTTGCATTTAATTCCTTTTCACATACTTTCCCAAAAATCCCCCTTCGTTGATTGGATTTTATTAAACTTGAATTCAATTCCCAGTGGGTTCAACCATACTTTCCCTAACTGCATAGTTTGGTAACTAGATTTAATTTGCGTGTGTTGCGTGTATTGTAATTTCCACTTGTCAATTTTTTTTCTCCCATCCAACTTGCTCATCTCAAATCCTTTGCAAGTTGGTCTTTTTTTCTTTGTTTAGTTTTTACTAAACTTATTCTAACAAAGTTTAATTACATTGTCATTTGTAAGAAAAGAAGTTCTGTCAACACCATCTAATTAAATTTTTGTACTTGTTTTTGCAAGTAATTTCATTTTATCCCACTAATTTTTTATGTCATATATCAATTCTGTTAATGTTGTATTTATTGTGCTAAATTGAATATGTTGTATTTGTGAATCATTTATAAAAATGGTGCCTTTGGGGCTTTACACTAGCCCCACATATAGATGTCATACTTATGTGTTGCTTTGAATTAGCAGCATTTGCAAGTGCTACTTTTGAAATGTCACACATAGCCTAATTACCAATTTTCAGATAACAAATAATCAGTCAACTTCAATTCATCAACTATGTTACCAATCAAAAGTAGCAAAATGCCAAGTTGGACTCCACATCAAGTAGAATGTTACATCTCCCTAAATTTCCACCAGTCTCCCTTCCACTAGCCATTATAAATTCCCCACCCTCCCCTCTTCCCTCCTGTTTTCTTCTTGCCGGTAACTCTCTCTTGCACACCATCTGACTTCCTATAGACTTTCAAACTTTCTCTTCCGCTTTTAATTTTCATTATGCTACTCTCACTTGTTCCTTTTATCTCCGATCCAAATAACTCTTCTAAAATCCTCTACAGGTTTGTCCTTTTTTTCTTTTTCTTTTTCTTTTTCTTTCCTTTGTTTAGTTTTTACTTAAGATTGTTTAACCTAATAGAATTTACATTGTCATTTGCTATGGGTGGATGTTTGTAGGAAAATAAGCTCTTTCAACACCATCTAAATTGTTGTAATTTTCTCTTCAAGTAAGTTCATTTTATCCAACTAATTTTTTATATTGTATGTAAATTCATCTAATGTTGTAATTATAGTGCTCAATAAAATATGATGTATATTTGTTAATCAACTTGTTAAGTGTTAAGTTGTTAAGAAGTGAGCTATGTTAAATGTTTTATTATGTTAACTTGTTAAATGCTTCATGAATATTTGTTTGTGATTAATGCTATATATTGTCAAAATAAATTAAATGCATTCTTTCATTAAATTGTACCGGTGTCAAACCTAGACAATACTTGGTCCCTAATCAATTGAATATAAATATTAAATATCAAATATTATAATATGAAATATCTATTTAAATTAAAGCTCAAATAACCAAAGAAATTTTAAAATTTTTATTAAAATAAAAAGTGTAATTATATATTTCATGATACTTCTTGATGGCAACATTTGTAATTTCTCAAGTCAAACCCCTTGAATCAAATACCAATATTATACAATGGTTGGCATTTACTTTTATTCATCATCATATATTGTGATTATAATCAACCATTTAATAAAATAATAATAATCGTAGAGTTTATTTCAGGGCTAAATATCTAATGATAAGTCTTATATTCTATTATATCTAATTAGAAATTTAAAGTAATGACCTTCAAAATTACATTCTTCTTAAGAAAATATTGATATTAGATAACGATTGATCTTACCTTTTATTTATTGTCATATATACTCATTAAGATTTATCAGTAGAAATAGCAAACGAGCTGAGTTGACCTGCCAATCCGTCCGGCCCAGCCCTTTGAAGACCCATGTGAACAATAGCCAAACCTATCCCGGACTGCCAACCCATACCCAGCCCGAATTGGTACTCGTCAAAGGCCCAGACTCAAACCAGGCCCGTTAGCCTGCTCGGCCTGCTACCTATACCGCCCACCGACCCACCCACCTAGAACCACCAACGGTCATATGATTGTTTTCTAATCATTGAAATTTCAAAAAAAAAATTACAAAATTGTCATCAACGACTACTTCTCTAAAATTCTATAAAACCCCTCAAATTCATATTTTCTCACCAAAAAACTTCTCTACTCTCTAATCTTCATTCTTCTTTATCCTATTACTCTCTAATCTCAATTCTCTATTTTATCCTATTACTCTCTAATCTCAATTCTCTATTGGTGCTGATAGTTTTATTTTAACAATAAGAGCTTGGATAGAAAGAATTAGTGAAGAAATTTGATATTCAATCTTTTATAATTTCCTACTAAATCTTCCGAGTTCACATTTTCAAGTTGATTTCTCTTTACCTATCTTCTAATTTGATATATTTGAATTGCTTTTTATTTTTCTTAATAGCTTTTTTTAATTTGAATTGCCTTTTATTTGTCACTTAGTTTAATTTCTTTTACCATCTATTTTAAAAATAGTTAGATTTGGATCTCGTTCATCCGTCTACCAAATTAACATTGACGAAGAACAATATAATAGGTTTTGTGAATATGATCCTAGAACAATTTTCCCCAAACTAAATGAAGTAGAAACTTTAGGTGATGATATTGATCTTGATAATGTCGAGGACATGCCGACACCCACAAGTTGTTTTGGACAATCAAGTATATCTTCACGTAGTATGTCAAAAGAAAAAAAATCTTTGGTTCGAAAAATATTTAAAAAAGAGAAATAAAAAGCAATTTGTATAGTTTGTGGTAAAAAAATATGCTCATAAAGTGAGAGTGAGATGTGAACCTTAACTAGACACATAAAAAATGAACATCTCGAGTTTAATGAAGATTTGGAAAAACAACAACAAATTTATGTAGCGCGGGAGGAGGGAAGTAATAGGTAATTTTAGATTTAATCAAATATTTTCTAGGAAAAAACTTTCTATGTGGGTCATAGAACAAAATATACCTTTTGGGATAATGGATACATGTAGTTTTAATAAAGCGATTGCACAATCTTTATAACCGGCATTTAATGGAACACCTAGGTCAACATTAAAAAGTGATATTATTAAATGTTATAAAACTACAAAAAAATGATCTTATATCTCAACTCCAATCAATAAATTATATAAATTTTGCTCTTATTTGTGATTCTTGTTTAGTTGTTACTAGATTAGATTATTTGTGTATAATTTATCACTGGATAGATAATTATTTAATTATTCAAAAAAGAATAATTTGCTTCAAACTGTTTGATTATCCTCACACAAGTATGTCTATTACTCAATTTATTTTATCTATTACTCATAAATTTGATATTTTGAAGAGAATTTTTTACTATTTCTTTTGATAATGCAAAAAAAAATAATGATTTTAGTATTCCTATTCTTGTTAGTGAAATTAAAATAATTTTGGATGGAAAGCTTTTTCATAATAGTTGTGCATATCATGTTTTAAATTTAATTATTAAAAATGGTTTTAAACTTGTTGACCAAGTTGTTTGTAATATTCATGACATTGTAAACTTCTTCCATAAGAGCATAACAATTTAAATATCTTTGTGAAGAACATAATATAAGTTATAAAAAATCTAAACTAGATGTTAACATTAGGTGGAACTCTACTCAAGACATAATAGATAGTTCTTTACAAAAATCAACTTATTCAATTTTATAATAGTATTGGATTTCAAACCCCACTAACCAGTTCAACTTTTGATATTGGTGCTACTGTTTTTTCTTATCTGAAAATTTTTTAAAAAGCCACCCAACTACTTTCGGGTCAATATTATCTCACTACCCATCACATAATCCCCCTTTAATTCAAGTTTGTCATGCATTTACTGAATTTAGGGAACATATTGACCATAGCCAAATGGTAGAGGCTATGGAAAATGTCTTAAATATTCTTACGATATTCCATTATTGCATTGCATCCCCATTTTAAGATTTTAGATTTTGAAACGAGTATCGATATTTATACAAGTTGTACCCCGAGATTCTTGGAAGGCTACCATGGCGGGAGAAAGTGGAGCAATTGAAGGTTTCTATGAGGTCCAACTTGGACCATCTCTTTGCATCCTATCAGAATCAGTTCTCTACACTAACCACAACCATAACCAAATGGTAGAGGCTATGGAACAAAAATGTTTTAAATATTGTTACGATATTCAATTATTACATTGCATTACTTTTTGTATGAATCCCCATTTTAAGATTTTAGATTTTGAAACGAGCATCGACTATTTGTACTGGTTGTACCTGGAGATTCTTAGAAGGCTACCATGGTGGATGAAGGCAGAGCAATTGAAAGTTTTTGTGAGGTCCAACTCGGACCATCTCTTTGCATCCTATCAGAATCAGTTCTCTATACTAACCACAACCATGTTACCACCATTGTGAACCTCAGCAAGAAATCAAGGATGAGAGTTGACAATCTACACAAGTGCAACTAACTAGTGAAGACCTTGATTTTGACATTTGAGGATGGTGGAAACAAAACAAATCCACCTACCCTACTTTGTTTGTTTCAACCGTGGGGTCCAAAAGTTTTTTCAGCGAATAAGACTAAATGAATCTAGGAGTGTCATGACACCTGACATTTTAGAAGCTCTAATGTTTGCTTCCGATTAGATAAAGGCAAAAAGAAGACTTCAAGACATGGCTCTGCCAATTTTTGAAGATGATTGAGACTTTTACGAAGAAGTTTCATCATTACAACGAGATAACACATAAATGAAATTTTATATTGTAATTTTTCCCAACTTTGTAAAGTCTTACACTCGAGTTATTTATACATTTTTCCAAAGTTCTAAAATTTTAAAGTTTTAAACTTTGACAATTTCCAAAGTTTTACATTCCAATTTTAATAAATTTTTAATAAAATTTAAGTAATTAAAGTAAAATTTACTTAAGTTTTAAAATACTAAACTTAGACTCTTAATGTTTTGGAATTATTAAAATAAAATTTTGATAAAATCTGATTTAAAAAAAAAACAAAGCCCATAAGCCAGATCGACCTAAGACTAATCCACCTAGACTCAGCTATTGTCAGGCCCGTCAGGCCTACTTTGGTGGTTCCAAAACTTGTAAAGCCCGCCACCCCTTTCTAGCCCGCTCATCTGGATCAATATGGGTCCCCCAATTCGTCTGACCTGCCTCTTCTGCCCATGCTATTTATCAACACTAAAATTTAAATAATACTCAATAGTTAAAATAATAATAAATATTTTAAATATTATTAAACAGTTATATATTACAAATAAAAGAAATGACTATAAGTATATTTCAATTAATGTAGACACCAATATTTTAATAAATGACCCTATATAGTTCACTTATTTAGAATTTATTTTATATTTCATTTATTAAATATTTTTACATCTTATTTAGTTAATAGTTGATGAGACAACGGTTGACCTTGACTTTTTATTAATTGTCATATATCTCACTGAGAATTATCTACATTGGAATTAGTCTTAAGTAATTAGAAATAATAATAAACGATTTAAATAGTATTAAATAGTTATAAATAATAAACTGTTAATATACATTTTTCAATTAATGCAAACATTAAATATTTAATCAGTATATAGAAAGTAACTATATTTAATATAAATTTATTTTTATTTTTATATTTTATTTATTTAATATTTTATAAAAGAAAGCTTAAAATGATATATAAGGAATCTAAAGTTGTTCTTATTATTATATTATAGATATATAATATAGACCTTTCAACTAACATTTTTTTACTTTTTTCAAATTTGTAGACATTGAAAATAATTCTTTGATAATTTATTTATTTTAGTTAAATAAAAAAATCATGTTAGAATAATAATAAACAGAATGTAAATAAGGTATAGTTTTGGGTTTAATATAAAAAAAAGAATGATTGAATAATATATGACGATCGATATAAAAAAATCAATAAAAGAGAAAACCTGAACGAATAAAAAAAAATTATACCTGAATAGGAACTTTTGCGGTTATGACAATAGTGAAAACTCATAGTTGTCATTATATATAATCTAGATATTTTGTTGTCTAATTTAATTTAATTTAATTATAATTTATAAATTATTATTAATAAATTTTTGTTTTATTTTTTTAGATCATTCTTGAAATATTGTATATATTTTTCCATTAAAATTATTGCATAATTATTGATAGATAAAAGCACTTTTTTTTTGTGTGTGCAGTTTACACTACTTGTGAAACATAATTTTTAATGCTTTGTTTATTTTATAATTTTTATACCCTTTTTATGTTGTTTAGTATTTTGTGATTCCATAAATTTCCAAGTGTATATGTTTATTGTCATCCTTATAAATTAATCAAAACCATAACCATAACCACCTAAAACCAAAACTACCACAGCCCAAAACACCGTATCAAAACCAACTAAAGCTGTAATTAAAACTAAAAAACCTAAATGGGGTATGAATTAAGTTTTCAGAAACGTCAGCTTTTTTTTTATCTCAAGAATGGTATGAAAAGTGATGAGCAAGTTTTTTAAAACAGAGAAAGATGTTATCTCTGATGGCTACAAATTGCCTGCTTTGGACACTAATTCCTACAAAAATGGAAACTCCATTGGAGGAAAGTTTGAGTCCAAAACTTGTCCACTAGCTCTTTGGAAAGTTTTTGTGTCTTGATTTTAAAACTTTGGACTGTCCATTTATTTGCATGAGCGTCCAAAAGTTCTCCAACATCATTAATTGATATCGAATAACATTCAAAGATTGATCTCACTAAATTGGACTACCCATTTGATGTAAAATCATTTGTAAATACTTTATATTTTAAAACAACTTATTTTAAAAAACACTTTAATGCTACAATAAAAATCTTTTATCAAAATATGAGCTTGATAAGTTAATAATCAAAACCGTTTTTAAATCATTTTAAAATCAAAAATTATCAACATAAAAAAGAGTTGGTACAAAAATAGAAATAATTACCCAACCAAACTTTCTAAACTAGTTCATCAAATTTAAAGCTTGCAATCTTGTAAAGTCTTAAATGCTTAAAAAACTTCCTCATCATCATAAATTAATTGTTGAAGAATACTTTAATGTGCTTAAATAACCTACTAAAGATCATTAGTTTTAAGTTGTTATCATCAAAATAAAAAGTTAATTCAAAGCTTATTAGGACTTTTAGTAGCCTTATGACTTAAAATTCCAAATGTATAAATTTCTTTATAGATTGATCAAATTATGTAGTCAATTGGATGAATGCCGAACTACGAAGTCAACTTTCCTGGACACTGATTGAGATATTAATGAGTACGAAACAGGAGTGAGCCATTCGAAGTCCAATGCGGATGAGCAGCTACTTGACCATGATAGGGAAAAGGATGAAGAGAGGCCTCAAACCACACACATTATTCAATCTAATTTCCCAACAATGCATTATTCTCCATCTGCAACGAAACATTTTCAAAACTCTGACAGCATATCGATTCTTTCGGGTGCACTTCATACTATGTAGGACCTCACCTTGATATGTGGATTGAAGGCAACACAGCGCCATGGAAAGGGATGATATCCCATTCTAAAAAAAAAAAAGTTGAAGATATCTACAAGACTCTGTTCCATTGCAAACGATTGAGAGTTCAGAGTGACATCGGCCAAACATGATGTTTGGGATGCCAGATGCAAGATTCTAAAAATGGGTGCAAGTGGAAAATAAGAGCAATTTCACTACCTAAGGTTGGTGAGGACTTATGGAAGATTTCAAGATTCATATCAGAGCATACTTGTCTGATAGCAATTGCCACCAGTGATCATCACAAGTTGACCTCAAGGCTTATTTAGATCCAGAGGTGGGCATCAACACTATTAGATCACATATCATTGAACATCTACAGGTGACACCATTGTAAATGAAGTGTCAGATAGCGCATCGATATGCTATTGATGCAGTACATGGGAACTGGATGGGTTCAATAGCTAACCTGCACCACTTTTTCCAGATGCAAGGATTACTTTCGAAAGCACAAATTGGATGCTCAACAATAAAAGACCCATTTCTAACAAGTACTTAGGCCCCTGGAGACATAGGATAGCATCGATACTACAAGTAATCTAGAGGGTCATCATAGGAGTCAAGGTAAGCATGGTCGCATCGATGTTACTACTACACATAAGGCTTCTTCGATGAATTCTCAGGACAAGGACTCGCTCCATTCAGTTGAACCAGAGTCAAGTCGTGCTCATGTGCCTGAAACCACTTATGCTAAGAAGACTTTAGCACCACTGAGTATGACATAATCTAAAGAGTGTGAGGGACTTTCAAGGTCGAGAAGCATTGGAGTTGATGCGTTTTGGGCACTGATCACCTAGTTGCTCGTCACTCGGATGTTTCCCTTTCTAAGTATTGTGCCATGGCTTTTGTCTCCATCATCCTTTGTTTATTCGCCACAGCCTTCAAGTTTGACATTTTCCTTGGGTTAAGACGACACTACTGATTGTTTATCATCGGTTGACTTTTTCCCACAGATCTTGGGCCAGGGGCAAGCATCACATGATGACATCGATATCAATACAGTAATAGGCTTCACCAAGTCAGTGGCTACCATGGGCTTCTAAACGAACATCGACATCTGAGGTAGTCCATTGTACTACACCACAACCCACAAAAAAGGATTCGATCTAGCCATTTATTAGTTCTGATCCAGCCCGCACATGAGGAGCCACCAAGACATAATATAGAATCGGGATCCCTCCATGTGATACAGCGCATCTTCATCAGAGGCAGTCCATCAAACAGAGTATCAGGAGGAGTCCATGCGCCATAGAGTAGAGTTTCTTTTATATGATTTATAGTTCTATTATTTTATATTTTGTATAAATACTATTTAAGTTATTTATAAAAATACTAGATTAATAATTTTATTAATAATTAGTTCTTTAATTTATGTCATTTTAGTAACTCGTGTGGTTTATATTATTATAATTGACAAAATCTCTTATTTAGTACTATAACATTTTTTACTAAGTTGTTTAGGTTCATAATTTTTTTTTATCTTTTTAAATCCTATAACTTTTTAATTTATTACCGAATAAGTCTTTTTCACCAGATTTATGCCCTTTCAGGAAAAGTCAACGGGAAAACTATTTTTTTTTTCACCCCTAAGGGTATTATTGTCACTTCACTGTAACTTCCTTCTTCCTTCTTCAGTGTAGCTTCCTTCTCACCTGTTCATACCTGTACCACTACAGCCTAATTCCAGGGGCTCAGATTCGCCTTAATTCAATTAGCAAGAGAAGAACAAAAATGCCAAACCACCATATTCGAACTTGGTTTTACATCCCAAAACATAAACAAGAGAAAAAAAAAGTATAATTAAATGTGAATTAAAATGAGGGTCAGATCTGTGTGTTTAGGAGGACACAGGGAAGATGACGGCGCCATGGCTGCAGCCCGACGAAACAAACATTGTAGGAAAAACCAAGTAAGAACCGCCTGGTGTTTAAACCCACATCAAAATAAAGAGTGGTACAACTATAACCGTCCAAAGAACAAATCAAAGGCAAATTATTCCCAGTAATCATGATCATCTGCTGCCGTAGCTAGATAGATAGATGCAAATAGAAACCAAAAAAAAAAAAAAAGAATATTAATGTTTTTGGCCACATAAACAATTAATTATCTGTATCTGCATTCTGTTGATAGGTAGAGAAATCGGAGAAATCACGGGCAGGAAGAAAGGGCAACCACCGTTGTAAAAAATTTTTTAAAGGTTGAAGTAGTAAGAAGGAAGTTACAGTCAAGAGACAATAATACCCATAGGGATGAAAAAAAATTGATCTTCCCATTGACTTTGTTTGAAAAGTACAAATCTGATGAAAAAAATTTATTCGGTAATAAATTATAAAGTTATAGGATTTAAAAAGGTAAAAAAAAAATATGGAACTAAACACCTTAATAGAAAATGTTATAGTACTAAATAGGGGATTTTACCATTATAATTCTTATGTTTGTATGCTCATGTGTGGTTGATTAATGCTAATAAATTTAGAAACAAATGCATTCAAGTCATTATTTAAAAAATGAAAATGATGTAAAAATATATTTAGAAATCAATTTCTTTATTTAAGAAACAAAAAGTAATAATTGTTCAAAAAATGTATATTTTTAAAAATATAGATATTAGTAGCTTTAAATCTTGTACTATTAGACATGCGCAATTTTTTAAAAGCCACAAATCACTAAACGCGGCTTTTTAAAAATCGTACCCTATTCGGCTTGCAACTAGGCTTGTGCACAACTAGTAAGAAGCCGCATATCTGATGACCAAAAGTCGCACTTAAGTATGGAAATCATATGGGAGCTACACATAAATAATGCAAAGTCACAGCAACCATATTGGGCCAAAAGGGATGTGTCAGTGTGTCAGTTTCATATTGCTTTTGAATTTTTTAAAGAATATTATATAATTGAAATTTTATTTTTAAAAAAAAATTTTGTAAAAAATGTGTATGTTATTAAATAATCAAATATGAGTATTTTTTAAATTTTAATAAGATGAAAAGATTGAAGAGAAAGAAAATTTTTTTTGAAATCAATATATTATAAAAGTATTAATGATAATATATTAAATTTTAGTCAAAAAATTTTAATCAAATAATACTATCTTTTTATTTTATGTATAAAATTATTTTCTTAAAAATACTACGATAGACATTAAAACTTATTTAATGACAAATTTCTATATCCACCGACACATTCTTAATTATTATCATACTTTACTGGTATTACACCCACACAATGCGTGGAAGTATGCAGCGTTTGAGCGGAACTCGAAATTATATAAAAAATAAAATGTGAATTGTTGTCTTAGTTGATTTAAACTAAATATCAAATAATAATTAAAAAGTTCTTTTGATGATATCTTAATAAATTTATTAAATGGTATGTCTAGAGATCATGAGTTCTATACTCAAAGCGTACGCGAAGAGTCTGAAAAAGATAAAACCCCTCTTGCTTTTTCCTGCCTCAGAGTGTGATATACTATAGTGCATTTGCACACCAATTTATGAACAATAATATTACCCTTTATGTGTAATATTTACATAGATTTGATACTCATTATCCAGATTATATAAAGTATACAAGTTCATAAGAAATAATTTGTTCAATTATAAGTAAATGACCATCAAAAAAGACTGATTTAATACTTAAACAAAGTTAAGAACAAATGTGTTAAATCCCACATCAAAGAGTTATATCATTAATGCTCCACTAATGGAAAGGTTACTGTTGTCTATAAATAAGACAACACCCCCTCCAAATAAGGTAATGCGCTTTCCCGCTTTTAATACTTTCCCAATTTAACTTCAGGCATTTACTGATTTTAGCATCAGAATGAAATTGGGATCTTCCCAATTTCATTCTAATCCTTTTGTTTTGCAGGACCTCCTTTAGCAAAAAGGACCGATCCACCCTCTACCACATTTCCAGCATCATCAGAGTGGTAACTACTATTAAATAAAAATACAAAAATAAATAAGGAATCGGGTAAACTATTGTTAAAGGAAAAATACTAAGATCAATTAATATCAAGAAACTTAATTAAAGTTGTCTCTGACTCACTCTCTTCACAGCCTAGAATTTTCCATTCCACAGAAGTTGACGAAGAATCACCATCGAATCCCACTCTACTCCAGCCCATCCATTTCTCTCTTGCGTAGTCTCACACATGTTTGCCATCTGCAATCACCATTTAATTCTCCCTCTGTCCTTCTTCGGACACTCTATCCTTGTGTTCTCCGATCCTTCAATTTTGTGTGTGACATACTGCGGGATTAGAAGAATAGTGATTTCAAAATTCTTGCATTTTGGCATCACCGACGAACTATTGGGACATCCTGAGTCTTTACTCTTAGGATCTCCTCTCCCTTTCAATGGTGGTTTCTCCTTTGTATTTTTTCTTTTTCTCTCCCATGTTTTTCTTTCTCTATAGTCCAGATTCGATTTGTTAAGACTACTTTTTTATTAGGGTTTTAAAGGGAAATTAACAAAGAAAATCAATGTGATCCTTAAAGTATCATTATACTTATGTTTACTTTCTGGTAATAAAGGTCTTTTTTTTCAATGGATATTTATTTATTATACATTAAATAAGTTTCACAATTGAATCAATAAGATAAAATTTATTGTTTAAAGGCATCATACCTAACAAAATAGATAGAAAAGAAACTAAAATATAGAAAATCAACTAAATACTTAATGATATCCTATCTAAATTTTTGATACAATCATTAAAACTCTAATCGGAGAATGAGGAAGATGACACTAGAGAGATGGAAGAGTTGGGGTTATGCTGACCTAGGTCATATTGATTGGTTAGTTTTCTAATATGTTGGAAATTTACCTAGTAATAAAGATATTCAGTTTTTGGAATTTTTTATCCTTCAAATTTCCTGAACGACAATAATGAAAAAGATAAATAGAGTGGGTTTTGCCATTTAGAGCTTTGCAACAGTTTAAAGAAAATGATAAAAAGCTCAGTTGATCATGAACTTTTCAAAGTTTTAATTTTTTTCCTTTAACTAAAAAACTGTCTAAGGTTCCCCTTATAATTAAAAAGACTTGAGCAAATCTTTCCTTCCGTTCATTTTTAGAGTTAACCCATGGCGAAAACCATTCACGTGACCCACACACTAACTTTTTTAGGGATATTTTGGTCCCTTCCCCATTCCTTTGTCTCCAAACCTAACTAGAACAAAACATTCTGGAACCAACAGACATTCTCTGTTTGAATTCAAACTTCCAAGAACTTGAACTTCCAAATTTACTACACTGAGTCCATATTTTTTTTCCCACCAAATCAACTCTCTCTATTGCCCATTGTTCCTCAACAAGCTTAACACAAATAAACTAAAAATGAAGAGGACAAGAAAAGAGGCAAATTACAAGGAGGGTTCTTCTTCTCAAAGAGCAGCAAAGAAGGGTGATAGGGACCAAAATGGCAATTATCAACCCAGCACGGACCCCAAAGGTGACAAGAAATGAGACGTTCGCAAGCAGACCAAAAATTATGTTGATCCATTCTCAATCTACAGTAAGAATCTTGCATGAACGTAGGGTAGTTGAAATTGGAAGTTGATTCCGATTGGAAAATTTTAAAATTGTTGGAAAAAGTTGAACCTTTTTTACTTATTTGGCAGAACATTTTATGCTTTTGGGCATCATTTGAATTTGTGTAGGGGTTGGCTTATGTGTCTCAATCAAAACTTTTTAGACCTGCGGGAATTCACGCCTTATCTAAGAACATGGGTCCATAAATATTAATGTGGTATAAATTCAAGTAGGAAATGCTATATTTGATAAGTTTAATTATTACTATGTAAAAGGTATTACTTTCACTTATGTCTTTTTGGTAAAAAAGTAGTTGTCCTTTATGTAATTGATAAGTTTTCAACTCAATGTAATATGTCTAAACATATCTGAGCAACTTTATTGAAAATGAGATATGTATCTGACCCATTCTTTCTCTTACAAATATGGATGATGACTACTTCACATTGAAGGTACACCATGAGTGAGTGAGTGATATGCAAGGTAGGGCATAATATAGAGTATAAAGGCTGAAGGAATGATCATGTGGACTAGTGCAGGAGAAGCACAATAAACATGGAGGAAATTTACTTGTATTTGAAATTTCTTGGCCACTTGGATGCTGATGAGTACACCATATTCTTGTAATTAGAGCCAACAGGAGATTTTAAGACAGGTCTAGTGCCTATCTATGGAAATGAAGAGGTGAAAAATATGGCTCCTCTTGTGGAGAGAGTGAAAGAGATAGAATTGTTTTGTCACTTCAGCACTGAGAAAGAAGTAGAAAAGTTTTTTTATGGTGCACCTAAGGTGAGTTTAGGATATACATCTTCAGTTGCAATTGAGGAAATTGAGAAATAGGTGATTGCTCCTATTCTACCAAAGAGGAAAAAACAAAAAACCTATTGAGGACCAATCTTGTTGCCTCCTTGGATAGAAGATGGGAGGATTGATGATGTTGATGCTATTGATCGTGTGCGTCGCAACACACGCAAATTAAACCTAATTACTAAACTATATAGTTAGGGCAAGTAGGGTCAAACCCACAGGGAATTGAATTTAAATTTAATAAAATCCAATTAACAAGTAACAACTGGGAATTTTTGAGAAGATTTGTAAAAAGAATTAAAAACAAATCTAAAAATATAAGTTAAGAATATAGATTAAAAAGTTGTTAACAAGAATCAGTCCTTAAGTCAATTGCTACGGGGTTAATCATAGATGAATTAAGACACTTGAGTAATTGATTTTAGAATTTGGCTTAGCCCTCAAATCCCCATCATTTAATTAGATCAATTTCTCGTAGCAAGAAATAAAATCCCTAATTTAATTAAATAAACCTAAGTCTTAGCGATCAATAGATTTAAAAGATTAAATTGCATTAAACATGAAGACATCATCAACTTCAAATTACGTAAAACAAAGTAGCTTTAATTTCAAGCAATTTGATTCATACAATTCCCTATTATAAATCAAGTTGGTAGGCGAAACATAATTTAACAATAGTTGCTACTTGACAGGTTTAGCAATCTTAGCGTTAATATTTAAACCCTATAAATATAATCATGTAAATTAATCTAGGTGATCAATCTAAATCAATAAACATGATTAATAAGATGAAAACAAGAATTGCATAAATATTCAAGAATAAATATCAAAAATTTAATATGAAATACAAAGCAAATCTCATAACCCCATATCAAAATGACTTACTTCATTTTCTTGTTAACAAAAGAAAACTACTCACAAGATATGATTAATAATCAAAGAATAGATAAAAGAAATCTGCCCTGAGGAAAATGTTCTTCTTTTCTTCGGTATTTTTCGAGAAATCAATCTTGAATTGTGTATCTTCAATCTTGGCTAAGAAACTTCTCAAGAATAACTTCTCACTATATCTCTCAAAAATCAAGATGACATTTTCAAGAGTTTGTATTTCCCCCTTTTATAGGATTTGTTAAAACACCTTTTCCATAATTTTCTCCTTGTTTTAGGGGTTTTCTTTTCTTTTCTTTTCCATAATTTTCTCCTTCTTTTATGATTTGTCTCTTCTTTTCCTTGATTCCTTCCTTGTTTTAG
>JAWZTD010000082.1:4469078-4482757 GCA_035221335.1 Echites panduratus
AAGTTGGAGGTGAGGGCACTAAAGATAGGATTGCCACTGAGCAAGTTGCTTCAAGGCCAAATGGTGATTGAAATATTCCTGAGAAAGTTGTAGCAAGGCTAGAGGGTGACACAAATGCCATTAAGGAAGTTGTTGCAAGGCCAATGTTAGCAGCTTTGAAACCACTGAGAATGATGGTGTTGGAAAAACTGAGAACATAAACTTAGCTTAAATATGCACAAATCAGCTATTGTACATTGAACCACTGATGTTGCTGTCATTATTGAAGAAGTTGGAGGTGAGGGCACTAAAGATAGGATTGCCACTGAGCAAGTTGCTTCAAGGCCAAATGGTGATTGAAATATTTTTGAGAAAGTTGTAGCAAGGCTAGAGGGTGACACAAATGCCATTGAGGAAGTTGTTGCAAAGCCAATGTTAGCAGCTTTGAAACCACTGAGAAGGATAGTGTTGGAAAAACTGAGAACATAGAAAGCCGAAAAACATTTGACCTTCCAGAATTTTAGAGTGTAGAAGAACTTGCTAATCAAGGTAACAATCATGGGGCAGATTTTGTGTTTGATGACCTTGATTGGGAGAGTGTGGAACTTCAAGCAGACATGCTGCAATCTAGTGCAAATAGAAGGGATGAACAAGACAACGTCCAGATGGATGCAAACTGTGACATGGACAATATTTCTTTCAATGTGGGGATGAGGTTTGCCAATGCCTCTGATTTTAAGGATGTTGTGAGAAATTATGTCATCAGTTAAAGGAATGTTGTTAGGTTCAAGCCTAGTGAACCTAAGAGAGTGAGGGCTAGGTGTAAAAGTGCAAGCTACATATGGATGATCTTTGCTTCTGCTGAAAAAGCACAAATCTCATTGTCAAGAGCTTGAGATTACACCACATGAACTACAACCACCAATAGAAGAATTCAATTATCACTGCCAAGTGGATTGTCAAAATGGGAGAGAATCAAGCTAAACAGAAATATGTCAGCCAAGCTAATTAGACAGGAAATTGATGAAGAATTCAAATATGAGATTAGTACTTACAAGGCATATAGGGCTAGGACCATGGCTAGAGAGTTGATAACAAGAACTCAGGAAACCAATATGTATTGTTGTGGAGTTATGTGGTAGAATTAAAGAGGACACACTCTAATAAAACCATTGATATCCATCACCAGACTTTAAAAAAACACAAGATAGGGTACCCAGATTCATGAAAATGTATTGCTGCCTGGGACCATTGAAAATTGGTTTTCTCACGAGTTGGAAAAAGCTTATAGGTGTTGATGGATGTTTCACCAAAGGTAAATACTAAGGATAACTTTTTACAGTTGTCGGTGTTGATGTTGACAATGGATAGTGGCCAATAGCCTAAATTTTGGTTGAAAATTAATCAAGAGAACTTGAATAGTTCTTTAATTTCAATTATTGGTTGCTAGCTTGGATATAGGGACGGAGATTGGACTGTCATCTCTGATAGACAGCAGGTAAGCTACTCTTGATTATTAAATGTTAAAAAAAAAAAAATTTTTGATGACCTTTTATTATTTTGCATTTTGCAGGGGCTTGATAGGGCTTTGAATGATGTCTTACACCAGTGCACACATAGATATTGTGTGCAGCATATGTACTGCAATTTCAAGAAACTACATAGGGGAAAAGTTCTAAAAGACAGATTATGAAGGATTGCTAGTGCTATATATAAACAGTTGCACAAATCAGCTTTGGAAGATCTTGAGATGTATGACCACGAAGCACATAGGTGTTTGACGAATTATCCAGAGCCAAGTCATTAGTGCAGGGCAAGGTTTTTAAACTCGAGAGTTTATGTAAACTCGTTCGAGGTATCATAAACTCAAATCGTAAACTCGACTCGTAAAATCATAGAGTTTATGTTCCTGTTAAATATATATTATATAATTTATATATAATCATAATAAAATAAATATCCTAATAAATGTAAGAAACAAAGTCTAAAATCTAAATTAATCAACTTCAAATAAAATGACAACAAACTGACAAGTTTTAAAAAACTAAAATCAATCCAACATTGTTTAAACCATCAAAAAGCAAATATCGTAGAAACATAAAAAACTACATTAATTTCAAAATCCATTGGAACAACACCATCTTCATTTTCGAGGATAGAGGCCATAACATTTTCTTTGAAGAATTTTAGTTTTGAAAATTATCAAAATGATCTAAGCTTTCATTTCTGAGTTTGGAAGCCATAAGAGGTTCATTTCTGTCATATTTTTTTCTCTATTCAGATTTGTATTTCTTTTGTCAAAAAGTAAATACTTTTGATGTCTATGATGATTAATATTTTTAGTGATTGCATGCTTGTAATGCAAACTTTTTAAAAAAAAAATAAAAAATTAAAAGAAAAAAGATAGATGAATAGTAAACTCGGTGAATAGTAAACTCGTACGAGTTTACCGCGTTCACCGAGTTGACTCGGAAATTCATCGATTTTGCCCATAATAACGATTTTGCAACGAGTTTACACTTTTATATGGTATAAACTTGTAAACTCGTACAAGTTTACAAGTTAAAATGCGATTTTGACAACATTGGTGCAGGGCATTTTTCACTCACCATACAAAGAGTGATATGTTATGCAATAACATATTTGAGTCCTTCAACTCTTTCATTAGAGATGCAAGCGACCAAGTAGTGATTTCAATGATGGAGATAATAAGGGTGATATTATTGGAAAGGATTCAGAGAAGGAGAACCTAGCTTCTAAAGAAAGGACCAACTCCTTGTTGTCCAAGAATCAAAGAAATAATCAATCAAAAAGTGATAGATTCAAGAAAATGGAAGCCAATTTGAAATGGCACTCATGCTGATCAGGTAGTAGGTCTTGCAAAGGAGCGATACACACTGACATGAGAGATTTCAAGTGTAGCTGTGTAGGTTGGGATTGAGTGGAATACCGTACACTCATAGCATTACTGCTAGGCATAAAAAGGCGGTTGACTCTTGTGATTATGTTGATGAGTTCTACAGCACAACCACCTTTTAAAGGTGTTATGATAATGTGTTGCAACCAATTAATGGAGAGAAACAGTGGTCGGAGGTTGATGGGATGACTTTGGATGCACCGATATCTTGCAAACAACTTGAGAGGCCAAAAAAGGCTAAGAGAAAGCAGTTTCATGAGTTGCAAGAGAAGACCAAACAAATTAGGAGAAGGGTAGTCATACATTGTAGAAAGTGTAGTCAAGTTGGCTACAATATAAGAAGCTGCCCGCTTAGACAGGTTGGGGGAGATAGTGGACAGTAATCAGAGCAATCACATGGCCAACAAGATGAAGCACATGGGCATGAAGGTTAGTCACATGGGCTGCAAGAGTAATCACAAAGACAAAAAAGGCACATAACATACCTTTTTACTTTATCTTTGAAGTCTATTTTGTCTATTTTATCTAGAAAGGTGCATAAAATGTAGATGTGAATAAAATAGTTTTTATCTATTTTATCTTCAAAGTCTTTAATGCTTACATTAACTAATGTAATTGAATATGTATAGAATACAAGGAAAAGAGTGAATGTTAAGCAAAGTGAAGAAGATAGCAGAGCACAAGACTCATAACCGATGACTAGCTTTACATTAGCTTTCAATGATATTTGACTATAACTACACTTTTATTGCTCTATCAAAAATTCCTCTAGCAAAATTCAAATTTTTTTATTAATTTAGCTTTCAAAAATTCAAATTCAAACATTGATTCCTCCATCCAGTCCAGTGTTCAAATCATTCCTCTAGCAAAAATTCAAATTATTTTAATTTTAATAACACTGGATAAAATACAATGTTTCACGAAGTTATAAGCCATTTTATGTTAATGTTAGTAGTGATTATGTATATTTTTGTCTTTTGTAGAAATGCACTGAAATAGGGCATATATTATTTTGTCTTTGTCCAAGGATTGTGTGAGTCAAATTTTGTTTTATATCAATCACATGTATATTTTGTTAGTTAGTATTTTCCTCGAACTGAATGATTCAATTGATCAAATTGAATGCTTCATTAGCAAGGAATTTACAAACTCTAAATATGGAACTTCAATAGCTAGAAACAAATTCTAAAATAGCTGGAAATAATATCTAGATTTGCAACTTCATTAGCCTTAAAACAAGGTTACAACATTCTCCTCTGTCTTATGCCTGAAAACAGATAAATAAGTAGTATACAAAATAAATACATTTTACACAGTTTTACATAAAGATTCTCAATTTGCCCTATGCCTATATACATCAACATCATCATTTGTTGGAACTTTACAACGTGAAGATGACCAAAACGTCACACAAATTACCACCCATAAAATAAGAAGACATCGAAAACTAAACTTCCATCTCTTATTCTTTATGCTTAGTTTTCATTTACTAATTTCCAGATGTTCAAACTTTTCCTTATATTTTTGTTTTTTGTCACTATTGAGTTCAATCTCTAGCTCCATGCCCCTAATCCACCTTAACAAACTAGGGATAATTTCTACCGAAATCTCACACATTTTTGGGTCTACCTGCTAGAAAAAAGTTGCAACAATGCCCTACAACAAAGAAAGGAAAATCAAATGGGTATTGTAGCGAGAAATGGGTATTGAAGAATAGCAAGATAGCTAGAAATGGATGAAATTCACCTATTTTTCATTGTAAAAAACAAATCATCTAGCACTTGGATGGAAGAATTTGACTCCAATCTCTCCCCATAGCTCAAAAAATTTAAGAGCGGTAGTTTTCGTAGAGTGAAGAAATTAGAGAAAAAGAATGATAAATATCCTAAAATATGTGGGTTTGTTGGTTTTTATTGCACAACAATGAAGGAAAAATAGGAGAAAAAGTGGCATCTTCTATTAGAAATTGAGAACGGCCAAAATACCTCTGAAAAAGGGAATGTGATGTCACTTGCAAAGCTTCCATCATAGGTTAAAGCTAAAAATTAACGAAAGGGTAAATTTATTCAAGTCTTGTTAATTAGAGATCTTGATAATTTTTTAATTCAAGTGTAAAAATTAAAATTTTGAAAAGTTCAAGATCAATTGGAATTTTTTACCCCAAAAAAAAAAATTGTTAATTGATGGGTGTTGAGTGGGTTGGTTTTACCGTTTTGGGATGGTTTATTAAAGAAAAAAGAGGGGAAAAAATAACCTGTACAGTTAATTGACGCGTGTCTTCACGACATTCTCATTATTATTTTATTTATAGATTCTTTTTTCTCTTTCCTTTGTTTTCGTTTTTCACATATTACTGAAAAAAGCACTGAATGACAGTTAACTATTTTAAAGGTAATGTTAGAAATTTATTTAATATCGTTGCAATGGATTGAATAAATGGAACAAATCAAATACTTCTTCCATTCGGAGATGAAAGTTCCTAATTTCTATTTTAAATTGTCAAAAATTAAATGTTACATTTTTTAAATTAATTAAAAAAATTAATATGATCATTTTCAAAACAAATTAACTTTTTTAATAAAATTTACCAAACTTAATCCAACATTAAAAAAAATTAAACGATTAATTTTGAAAAACAATAATAATGTCAGTAAAAAATAAGTTTTAAGGAACTAATTAGAAATCAATGTTTTCCGAACCGATTATCGAATCAAAGAAGTTATTGGTTCATGATTGTAATCAAATTGTAATTGAACTGATTAATTTAATAATTAAAAATATTTATTTTATAAGTTAAACTATTTTAAAATTTTTATGATTTACTATTTATTTATTCATTAAAGATATATTAATCTTTTTTTACGATTATTTACTTAGATTATTTATATAATTTTCTTCTTTATCATGTAAAACAATATACTTTATCACTAAAATCCTAATTTCTTCTTCTTCAACAAATATTTTAATTTTTAAATAGTTTAACATGATATCAGAATAGATTTTTATGAAAAAAAATTTAATATCAAATATAATTTTCACAAATCCAACTCCGTATTAGATGAAAATTGGAAAACATATATGCATGGCTACATACGAATTAGATAATAAAAGAAAAAAATTACGTGATTTATATTAAAATTAGATGGAAATATTTTTGAAAACTTTTCAATTAAGAATTTTTAATTTCTTTAATTTGATCAAAAAAAAATTTTTTTATCATAATTGATCGGTAAAACATCAGATCGATTGGACTGACCGGTCCAAAACGATTTTACAAAAATAAAATGATTTTCTTAATTTTCGATTTTTTGGCTTCAACACTGTTATCTTTTCACTCTAATTCTTTAAATCAAACTATATTTTAAGAAATTAATTAAAAATATTTTAAATATGTGAAATTCATAATCAAAACAATATTTTAAAATACAAAAAGTCGAAATCCATTTTCATTCCCAAATCTAAAATAAATTTCCCTGTAAAAAGTAAAAACCAAAAGAAATACCATTTGGCAAAGAGTAGAACTACCGCGAGAGCTATTATCGAAGGATGACATGGTATCCTTTTGTGTAGCAAGAAAAAACTAGTCTCTAATTGAATATGGGATAACACATGTTCTAAAATCCATACTCCAACTTTAAGGTGGCTGAAATGAGAAATCTTACCCTGCTAATATCGCCATATCGGTTAAAGGTGATAGTTTAGTATGATATTGGTTTGGCTCAGAGATCATCTCTGACATCTTTAGAAATCCCCAAAAGTTTAGCCAGTTGTCCACTTTCATATGCTTCCATGGTATCTAAAAGCAGGATATGCAATGCATTAGATGGAGGAGATGAGAATGAACCTCAGACATGGAAAACTTTATTAAAAAATTAAGGCTTCAATAAGTTAAAATTACCATCAGAACCTCCAATATGCTTTCCATTAATAAAAACTTGCGGAACAGTACGCCTACCAACAATCTTGCTCAGTGCATCTTGAACCATCCAGCCGTCATCTGGAAGAAAGGGAATTTCATGTAAGAAACCTGAAAGCTACTTAAAACACCAGATATGGACAAAGGAGGAAAGAAGTCGCCACCAAGCCTTGCAAAGAAAACTGCTACTTGTAACTTAACCAAAAGCGAAAATTATTGTGTCATCCTAATGAGTAAGTCCTGCTTCCCAGGAAAAAAAAATTGTTTGAGATAGATTATTCAACAAGATCAGCTACAACTCACTGAACACTGGAAGTTGCAGAAGGTTGTCATTGGAATTTCTCTCCTTTTTTCATCATGCAATAACAAGAAAATGAAAGAAGACTTCAAAAGCAAAACTAAACCCATGAGAGTGATTTAGACTATTAGAATTTGGAAGAATGCTATCAAGCAGCATTGGGCACCAATAAATGGAAATAGATTACAGATGAAGCTGAGATTTATTATATTTTCCATCTTTCCATCCTCCAAAAAGGTTCTTGAAATTTTCACGCTAGGTATGCCTTGTTCTGATTTTCCAAGTAGATTGTGAGGACAGAGAGAATCTAGAAAAATTTGGAACTTCAAAAGCAAATGGAGAGGAGTTGAAGACAAGAGAAAAAACATCAGTGTTGGCAAACCTCTCTCATCAAGCTCAACAACATGAGGATCTTGGTCCAGCTCCTTGAAGACAGACTTTGCCCTTCTACAGTATCTGCATAAACATATATTAAAATATCTCAAAATACTGATGAATCTCAATCTTTTATGTTAAGGACACATAATGGACACTTTTGAAAGTGCAGTTGACCGACTTAAATTAAACGGATGGCGGCAACAGATATTCTTAGACTGATTTGCCTGTGTGCCAGCTAAAGAAATTTCTACTTCATAAATCATCTTGGATGAACTTTAGAGCTCTTCAGATCAGGAAAAGAACAAAATAACCTAATTTATCTATTTCAAATAACAAAGACCGCCATCCATTCTCAAAACATGGCTTTGATCCACAACATAATGTTAAAGTTGGAAGAGTTTTCCGATAAGCATATAACGTGGACTACAATATCAAATATCTATATGTTACCATATGGGGAGGGAACTCTGAGTCGTTCTTTAGCACTTACTGAAGGCATAGAGACAAAAGAAACTTCTTTCTATTTCATATCTTGGCTAGTGGTGTCATTTGCTACCTTAAATCAATTGTCTCAATTGGATGCAGTCTTGTTATCACCAAAATTTTCTCAGAATCCCTTCCTTAGTTTTAGAAGTGCATAAGAATTCTTGCAAACTGGAGCTTCACCTAGGATTATGTGTGAATAAGAGCGACCGTGAGGAAATTATGTTTATGCTTCTAAACCATACTAAGGACTCAAGAGTCAAAGCAGACCACTGAAGATTCAATCTAAAACACCTTTTACCCTATCTGGTATGTTATCACTTAAGAATATAAAAGAGACACCCACACAAACATATTGAGAAAATACATTGTAAGCTACTACAAATTTGACTTGTAATAGTGATTATCAATAGAGCTTAACACAAAATGTAAACTAAACCAGCTTCAGCTTCAATTAAAGTTTCGTTATTATTTTAATCCAGAGAAGGAGCCAAAAATGCTTCTTTAGCATGCCCCGAATCAATCCCCAATTTCACCTTTGACTTTGAGGGTGGGTGTGTCACATTCCATATCTGTCCCATTTTTATTGAACACTCAAAAGGAAACTTTCAATCAAGCACCCAAAAACTCCATTGTTTAGCACATTTGTCAATTCATTAGGTTCTTGTTCACATTCGAAGGACACCATAAGTGAGATGGGTTTCCACAGCTATGCACTCGATTGTTCAACTTCAAATTCATATCTCATCAACACAGATCAATCGAATAAAAACAATGAAACAAATCAACCATAGCATAAAATACAAGAATTCAATAAATTTCAGCAATTATATCATATGACAGAAAAACGAATCTCCATGAGAACTCTAAAAAGTGAAATAAAGAGGACGATTACGGGCAGTAAGATTTCGAGAAGATAACAATGGAATGGGAAGCAACGGTCTTTTTAACGAAGGCAGCCGATTCAGCTTCTGCTTGGGCTTCGGATTCTGACGCCGACGAGTACGAAATAGAGGCAGCAAAACCAACAAATAACAAGAAAAAGTAAATAGTTGTTGATTTGGCCATTTCTAAGTAGCGATGACTTCAAGATTGCGTCGGAGAAACGAAGATCCACACTCGGTAATTTGAAGGAGGAGTAGGAGAAGAAGAACAAGGCAAAGTAGAAAGGCAGATTGTAATTTTTAAAGTTAAAATTTATTAGGAAAAATATTTAAAATTACGTACTACAATTGGCTTATAAACATAATCTACCTTTTTTTTTTTTTTCTTCTAATCTTAAATTATAATTATTTTTTTTAGATGTATAGTTATAGATTAAAAGATTAAATTATCATCATTAATCCTTTATTAATATTTATTATTCTCAATTTCAATAAATTGAATACAGAATATAAAAATAAAATTATTCTTAAAAATAATTACATTAACTACCCTAATTAAATTTTTTTAAGATGTGCACAAAAACAACCTGAATTATCTTTATAGAACGAAGATAGTATATTATTATTTTTATTCCGTAATATAAATTCTTAATAGTCATTATAGATTAAAAATCCTTAAATATAAATACGTTATGTCAAACATATTTCTTTCTTTATAATAATTATTCCTTCCATTTTCGAAATATAGACCAAAACCTTTGGATTTATTTTTTTAATATAAATTGTTTTATAAATTTTATTAAGTATTTATTACATTTTTTTTCATTCTTACCATTATGGTTATTTTTTACTTCAAGTTTCTAGATTGTTTGATTGGGATATTTTTTATATTTTAATTAAATCAATATATTATTTTTTTATCCATAATATATGTAAAAGAAAAATGTAAAACGACCTACGATATGAACTAGAGAGAGTCCAATAAGTTAAAAGAATATATTTAATTTAAAAATATTTTAGGGACTTCCCCTTACCCAAGAGAGAGTCCAATTCTCTTTTTTTACAAATTATAATAAATGAAAGATAATATTACCTTCGTCCTATAAGGATAATTTACGTTGCTCTTTTAACCTCTTAAAAAAAGTTAGTTAGTATGATTAATGTATTTATTTTTAAGGTTAATTTTATTTTAATATCCTATATTCAATTTATTAAAATTGAAGATAATAAATATCAAGAAAAAATTAATTATGATAATTTAATCTTTTAACTTATAACTATCATTTCTTTAAAAAATTAGACTATAATTTAAAATAAAATAAAATAAAAAATGAATCATTTTCATGGGACGAGAATAATATTAATAAAGAATAAAAATAGATAATATTAATAATTATATGTTGATAATAACATAAATGACTTTATACTTTGAATCCTTCATGATTATTATTTAAGATTTTACGAAAATATCTAAAGTCTTTTTTACAGCTTTTTGCAAGTGTGGTCCTTTTTGCAAGTGTGGTCGTGTAACGTGTGCAATTAATGGAGCCGTATAAACGTTAACCTCTCTCTGTGTCCATAATTACAAAATGGAGGAGTATTTCTAAACGTATTTGAAAATTTTAAATTATTTTTATAATTAATACACTAATTCACATTGAGTGAGAGCATGAATTAATGAATTTCAATTCCTCAAATTAACGAAGTCGTGACATATAATTCTCGTAGAAGGGGGTGTTAGCAAGAATTTAAAACTGAAGCCATGATAATTTAAAGACATTAGAAATCACATCTCCTCTCCGAGTGGAAAATAAGTATTTTAAAAAAAGAAAAAAAATCCTCTTCACTAATTATCACAAATTGATTCTAACCATATACTCCCTCCGTCCTAAAATATAAGTCTTTTTATCCTCTTATTTTTGTCAAACAATATAAGTCATTTTACAATTTACAATACATATTTATTATGTTTTTTTCACTTTTACCCTTCATTTAATATCCCTTCCATTTATTATCAAGAAATATAATTATAGCTATAAATATGAAAGATAAGGGGTATTTTAAATATAACAAATATATATTTGTTGTTTCTTAATCCATGTGAAACGGCGGTTAACGTCTTATATTGTGGGATTGAGGGAGTACTATTTTTATATCACTTTCTATTATATTAATAATATTTTATATGTGACTTTTAATTATCATTTTTTAATGTATTTTTATATACTAAATGATCAAAAAATAAACTAAACTTCAATATATTTAGTTTTTTATAAATATATATTAAATTTTTATTGATATAACAGAAAGTGAATATATAAGAGATTCTAACCTTCCAAACAATCAAAGCAACCATTTCACCTTTTAAAAATGGTAAAACTTTAAGTACAGGTGACATTTATAGAATCTACTATTCTTATATATCAATAATTAATTAATTCTCGTCAAAATAAAAAGAGAATTTAGAAAAAATATTTAAGAATTACCTTCAAAAAGGTTTTTTTAGAGAATGATTTTGAAAAATAATTTCTTTTAAAAATGCATCATTTTTTTAAAAAATAGGAAATTTAAATATATCTTTTTATTAGTTAAATCTTTTATTTATTTTCTATAATTTATTAGAAAAACAAATAAATTTTCTATAATTCTCCAATCTTTCTTCGTTCACAGTGGCTCCTCACGAGAACCTAGGGCGAACCGAACCTAGTAGGCGGCGGCAGTAACGACAATGGAGTGGACTATCGCTGTTGTTTGGGCTTTTTCCTTTCAGGGTGTTGATATAAATTCTAGTGGAAGGAAAAAAACAAAAAAGAAAACAGAAAATTCCAATCACAGTAGTAAACTTATTTGCAGCCAATTGGCTTTGGATGGTTACGATGCTTATAAGATGTTATGTTTTAACCAAATACTCTTTTTTGTAAATAATAGAGTCTTCATTGAAAATTGGATCTATTTAGTTTGTCCATAATTAAATAAATTATTTTTAAAAATTGATAATTTTTTGAGTTTAATATAAATCATTTTTAAAAATAGATAGTTTTTTGAGTTTAATATAAATCATATTAATAATTTCTTATATTTACTGATTTAAATTTAGCAAAATTTATATTCTTATTATTAATGAGGAGGATAAATTAATAAATTTATAAACGTTAAAAACACTTTTTAAATCTGTTGTCAAATCAAAACAAAATATTTTATTTTATATAAAAAAAATTTTAAAAAATTCCAATCAAAATAAAGTAACATTTTCTCTTGCAAGTAGGAATATAAATAATATGTCAAATCAAATTTTGAACCAACCTAATTCAGCACTTCAAACATCCTTTTTGCGAGTCAGATTTTAATTGATAGAGATAATATATTTTAAGCAATGGATTTAAAAAAATAATAAAAATATTTTAGTAAAAAAAGAAAACTCAAGCTGAGCTCATAAAAATCAAATATACAAACATGAGAGCTCTATTTCCAAATGTAAATAACTCAAGCCAAGCTCAAGTTTCTATCAGCCGATTGATCAACTGCAACAACCTATTGATCAACCATATTCGGCACATAAGAGTCCAAAACTACATATCTGAAAATGTCAAAAATTTCCCTCATTTATAATTACATGTTTGGCTTTTACAATGAGTATGAAAACTATTAAATATATAAAATAGAACTGACACCGAGTGTTATAATTATACATGAATAACGATGAAATCAATTACTTGTTTGGAATTAAATATCTATATTTCAATTTTAATAGGTTTGAAATCGAACGTCTTATTTCTAAAAATAAATAGATTTTAATATAAATAGAAATCGATGAGAAGAATCCTTTTTAGATAAAATGTATAAAAAAATGTCTATCTTTTTAACTTTAATAAAATAAATTCACTTTGACACGTTCTTTTTATAATTATAAATAACTTAACTAATAATCCATATTATAACAAACCATTCATATGTTTTTTAGTTTATATATATATATATATATATATATATATAAGGGTGTTTGGGTTAGATTCAAATATTTTTTTCGATTGTATCTTTAATAACTATAAATTTACTAAGGACAAAATTTGTAACAAGATATTTCAATGAAGTTATCTTGACTCTTATTAACAATCCCATATATTTAAGAATTTACATCAATTTAAATAATGTTATCACTATTAATTACATTAATTAATGAAAAATATAAATTAATAATTATATATATATATAAAAAGAGGGAGTGTATTTTTTTTAAAAAAAATTTGGCTAATAATTTATAGAATAGACGAATACAAAGGTGAATATTAAATATAAGCTGATGATATCAAAAGGTTAGGTGCCCGTTTCAATCATCTCACGAAATAATTGAACTCGTGATGCGGTCAGTGGTCTTAATCAGTCTCAGATGCAATTATCTTACCGCTGATCTGAATTACCCTTTTCTATCTGAATTTTCACCCCCGGAAAATCTGTACTTTACCCCTGGAGAAAAAGGAAGCATTGACACGGACAGTTTCCCTTACGATGCAAAAGCACAAAATCGAAAACAGAAAAGAAAAAAAAAAGGGAAATAGTACATTTTCACAGTTGTAGAAAGAAAGACGTCACTTTTGGCGGGGTTGGATTGAATTCGCCCCAGCTAACATAAATGATAAATATATATATATATATATATATATAAAAGGTGTGATTTAATAATGCCAATGTAATGTTTTATATAATGTTTATTATGGGTTTGATTTTTATTTTTTCACTCCAGATATTAGTGAAATAGTTACGTAGCTTATCTCAGATATAAACTATATATGAAAAAAATCCCTTAATTTCTGTATTACTATATAA
>JAWZTD010000082.1:4482857-4499359 GCA_035221335.1 Echites panduratus
GTGAAATAGTTACGTAGCTTATCTCAGATATAAACTATATATGAAAAAAATCCCTTAATTTCTGTATTACTATATAAAATATCTATTGCATCTAAATGTGTGTCTTAATGTTTAGATAATAAGACTTATATAACATAAATGAAGAGAAATATCTACAGGATATGTCTTAATAATTAAAAAATAAGACCTATAAATAAAGATGATAGGTTCTAACTCCTAATTAGTTTTGATTCTATTGACAAAAATTAAAAAGATTACTCCTTGCAAATAGATATTCCATTTATGAGCTGGGAGTTTAAAACCGATGGACACAGCCTGCTATCATGTGCCGCATGTTGGGGGCGAAGGTGACAACATTTAAACCACAGCAGTAACAAATTTAAATTACTCTTCAGCACCTTTTTATCAGTTTGAAACGGATAATTATATTTTATTTGCAAGTCATTTCTTTTACTTATTTTATTTTACTCGGACATTATTTCGAACTGCACCCATTTATGACTGATTGAATATTTAATTTTTTATTCATCTATATATAAAAATGTATTTTATTAATTGAAATTTATTTTAAAAAAAAAATAAAAAAAATTGATCCATTTCATCTTAAATGGATGTTTTAATTTGGTTTTAAAAAAATTTTTATTTTGAGTGGAAAATAAACTTCAATTTAAAAGTATATTTTACGGAATTAGATGACACGATCCAAATTGATGGTGTCATTCTATTAAACAAAATATACGATTAAATTGGAATCTATTTTCACTCAAAAATAAAAAATCTAATAAAAACCTGAATTGAAATATCATCTAACATAGGATGAATCAAAATTTTTTATTTTTAAATAAAAAATGAACTCTAATCAATACTTACATTTTACTTATTGGGCAAAAATAACACCTTAAAGAAAGTGTTTATACATTCCTCTAAATCAATTGTTTTCATAGACATAATTAAAAATATAGATATTATTCTCTAACATCAGGTTCAATACCAATTGTGTTCTAAGGTTGGCCACACCGCAAATGTCTGTCGATCAAGGTCTCACAATATGCCTACCATGTCCCAAAAAACCCCAAGATTTTTCTCTCACCTTGGCTACTAGATACTAGAGCTGTACACCATGTAATATCAAGATTTGCTCTGTTCGCATGAATATAATGTCACCGAGACAATTCCAATAAGTGATGGTTCAAACTTTTCCATTACGCATATTGGTTCCATTCTTCCTTCTTGTGCCTCATGTTCCTTTAAATCTTATAATATGTTGTATGCTCATATTAAACAATATTTTATATTTGTTGTAATTCAAGCCAAACATTCATTGAATTTTTCCCCTTCGTTTTTTTTGTGGGGAAGGACTTACAGACGGGAGCTCCACTGCTAGAAGGTTGAGTTAAGTGGGATTTGTATGAGTGATCCAATTCGCACCAAAAATTTTTTCTTCAATTTGCCTCAATACTATGGCTTCTAATTACATTGTAGCATAGATGCATAGGACATCATAGTTCTAGTCTTTTGCATACTATCTTATCCACTTTCTTCATTTTACATTGCTAGTTAAGAATTATGTCCAAACAAAAATAAAATGCCTTTATTTAGATGATTTATTGATTTGACTCCTCATCTTTCTAATTTTAGGATTCAATATCACATTGTACAAGTCGTTGAAGCTTCAAGAGATTAGAGTAATTTTGTCTTTATTATTATTTTAATTTTAACACCCATCCCTTCTTATATGGCACACCTAAGAATCAATACTAATTCCATACTTACCTCTGTCGTATTATAAGATTTATCAGTCACAAGGGTTGTTGCTTACTATCAAGCTAATAAGACTTGAAATTATCTTAGAAGTTTTTAATTCTAATATACATTATCTTGGAAAATTTTCAATTGGCATTGAAGTAGAATTCTCCACTCTTATCTACCTGGATTAATTTGGTATAATGTTATTATTAGTAGTTTATATTTTTAAAATCTAAATATGTAGCATATTAATGTCAATAAATTTATTAATATATTGTATGATATATTTATCTAATTAAATATTTGAAAAAGTTAAAATAAAAAATTATAGGGCTTATTGTCTGGTCCTTGATTCTTGTAGGGTTAAAGGTTGAGTTAAAATTTTTGTAACCCTTTGAAAAATAGAGTTACCGTGCTCTTAGATTTTTTTGGTCCTCAAAAACACTATCTTGCAGGATCAAAGTCGGACCGCTTCCTAGTGAGAGTTCTGCAAAATGAAATACTTCTATTTCCATTTTGAAAAATAAAAAATAAAAAATATATTTTTGTTAAAAATAAGCATATTTTTAATTTAAGATTTTACAAATAACACTTCGATTTAATAAATTTAGTACGATAACTTTATTAATGTTAAAGACCAATAATATTCATTTTTCTATTAAGTTAAAAGTAATAATTCAAATTATTATAATGTAAATGTACTTTAACACATAAGCTATCCAACTATGTTCATTCTCCTTTTTCGTTTAATCTCTCAAAATTTAATAACTATCTACTTAATATAACAATATTTTATCTAAAGTACATAAAAGAGATATTCTCAATAATGCACTTCACTATTAATTACTCCTTGAGACAGCCATTCAAAATTAAATATTTCAAAATTTAATAAAAGAGTTTGAATTGATTTATTTTTAACATTATATAATGTAAATTTTTTTAATAAAATCTTAACTGTTTTAGAAGAACATTTAATGTTTAGGCAAATGAGTGTTAATAAAATATTTCTCAATTTCGATTAATCTTAAACTTGATAGCCAACCTATAAGATACTGATGATTTCTCTAGCAACTTATAGAATGGGGAATAAATATCCATAAAATTAATGTACTCCATTATTTTCAAGGAAAAAGCCTTTTTGTCAAAATGTATGCTACTAAAATGACTAAATAAGGGTATTTTAGATATTTTGATATGGTGAAAATACTAAAATAAAATAAAATTTTTCTTGAAACCAATTCCCTATAAAGGACATTTATGATATTGTAATTGATTTTTGATTAAATTTTGATCAAAACATTTTGGTCAAATAGCATTACCCTATTTTCAATATATAAGTTGCTAACAATATCTTAATAGAATTTTTTATCTTTTAATCCTTCATTCTCAAAATAGTGTCAGTCTCAAATTTATTTATCAGGAGTATTGGTAAACTCAATTATTGATTCATTGTGTGCAGTAATTAAAGAATAGAGTCATTTTGCTCTTTTCTTTTTTATAGAAAAAGTGGGAGAACTAATTATATTATGATGAAATTTAAAAGCTCCACGTCAATCTACACGAACGTATTATTCACAGCGTAATTTTCCAAGATCCCACTCCAAAAAGCAGAACCCAGTCCTGAGAAACGAGATGTCTCTTTTTTTTGTTTCCTTGTGGTTCCAGTTCACCACTTGTGCTGCACCATATGTGTGACTCTGGATGCGTAATGTCACTGTTCAGACATGTCCAAGCAAGCAAGCGGTTCTCCAGAGCGGCCGCTATGAAACTGAATTCTGATACAGAGATACTCTCACCCCCCAGAATTTGAAGCTTCTTTTTCATCAGCAGACAAAAAAAAACCCCTCTTATCTTCTCCCTCAAAATGGCCAATCTTGCTGTCATCATGACCGAGCAACAACACAAGTATTATAAATAAATTGGATTATGCTCGATCAAGTAGTCTGTTTTGGTGCCCTTTTGTCTCGTCCCTTTTGTACTTTTCTTAGAGCCCCATCTCCTAGAATCTCTCCATAAACAACTACTATTCATATTTTTTCTCTACAAAGATTTATTGTCCTCATTTCTACCTACACTGGGAGCCAGCCAGAGATGGGAATATCCAATCTTCTAAGGCTACTGCCCTCTCTCTGGCGCCTCTCTATATTCTTCTTCATCCTCCTGATGACAAATTTCTCCTTTCTATTAGCTTCCTCAGCTCCTGCTATTAATTCCACTACTACTACTACTACTGTCTCATCTGGTAATGAGAACAATGGAAAAATGTTCTCGTCATCAACATCAAATTCTAATCCCCCAACCCTATTAGCTCCACCACCTCAGTTTCTGTACAAACCAAAGGCTTCCCCATTTAGGCCGAGCATTGCAGTGATAGTGGGGGTTCTTACCACTATTTTCTCCGTCACATTTCTACTGCTCCTCTATGCTAAACACTGCAGAAGGGGTCAGAGTAGCAATGTCTTCTTCAACAATTCAATAGGTTACCCCCCTGCAACAGCTCGGAAAAATTCCGGCATAGACAGGGCTGTCATCGATTCACTCCCTATCTTTCGTTTTGCTTCCTTAAGGGGTCAAAAAGATGGCCTTGAATGCGCAGTTTGCTTGAACAAATTCGAGCCCACTGAGGTTCTGAGATTATTACCCAAATGTAAGCATGCTTTCCATGTCGAGTGTGTGGATATTTGGCTGGATGCCCATTCCACTTGCCCACTCTGCCGATACCGGGTTGACCCGGAAGACATTTTGCTTCTGGAAGACAACAGAATTCTGTACCAAAACGATGTTTCAAGACCTCCATCAATGCAGCAGTCTCCGAGGGAATCGTGTGGTGTTTCCAGAGTTTCCGGACGGCACTCTTTTGCAGGAGGCAGTTCGTTGGAAGTGATTGCGCAAAGAGGTAAATCTGATTCCATGTCTTTCGTGCCCAGAAGGTCACTGGATAGCTGGAGTACTAAGAAAAAAAGGAACACGGAGATGGTTGCTGTCGGATGCTTTGATCGACCCAGAAAAGACGGGCTTCTGCTTGCTGATAAGACAAGCACAATCACAATCACAAGTGCGGATCAAAGACGCCTGGAACACAGGATCATAGTTTCCGGAGCCACAGAAATGGGAAGAAGTGATGGGCATAATCACAGATGGAGTGATGTACAGCCGTCAGATTTATTATTCTTACAGTCCGAGATGATTTTGAGCGACAGCCGCCGATTTTTCGAGTCTTCGAGGAGGGTATCAAGACCGTCGGTGGGCTGCGGTGGAGGAATTGATGAAATGAACACACGCAATAATGGCCATAGCAGTGGCAGGAACGAAATAAATGCCCGAAGCGTGTCTGAAATCACGGGGTTGAGTAGGTTTAGGAGTAATGAGCAACAGTATGAGTATCAGCAGCGACAAGCCGAACAACGACAGCGACAGGCCGGGGCTGTTTCGAGGTGGTTGGCTTGGATTTCTCAATCTCAAACTCAGCAGAAGCCAGCTGTGCCGCCACCAAATAATTCTTCTCCTCCTCCTCCTCTGGTCATTGTCTAGCTTAGCGTAGATTCAATCAATTTATTACTACAACTACATCACAGGAGATTCAATAACCCTATTTGGTAGAATTTTGTTAACCCAGATGAAGTCCTTAGATTTTTTTAATCGGGGAAGCAAAACAATTTTGAAAGGTATATTCTTCGACAACTGAAATCCCCAAGGTGAAAAGCGGCTTTGAAGTTGCCGGAGAAAGTTTTTGTCTTTTTCTCCATTGGTGGGTCAATGTAGCAGAGCGAACGAGGTGGTACCACTATACCATTTGAAGAGAGCCCTATTTCGAAGGGTTAAAACTAAAACATGGCTGGGCTGGAAAAATTGTGAATTTGCATTGTTGGATCAATGATCACTCATCCAAAGGTTGAAGAAGGGATGGCCAAATGATTGGCTTCGGAAACTCCCAGTACTGTTTGAGACCATGCGCAGCTGCTGCAAACACATGTGCGGTTCTGTATGCACTTTTTTTGTGAGATAATTCATGATCATTTTCTGAAAAATTTTACCCATTTTCTTTCTTGACATCATTCATATAAATATATATATTTATATATTTTTAAAACTTGTGTAAATACATATATTTCAATTATAACATTAATAATTGTAAATTCACTAAGTTACAATTTGAGTAAGATAAGTGAAATTCACAACTTAGGAAAGTACAGAAGTACACATTTCAATTCTAAAGCACTCACATTTCAATTCTGAAGCACTTGACCTGTGCATCATTCATATATATATATATATATATTTATATCCCTAATAACCACTTCTCTCCCGATGGCTTAATTTTATTTTTTCTTCGCCCTTTTCTTTTTTACTTCTTAGTTCAGTTTAAGAGGAGTAACAAAAAAGAAAATTAATTTTGATTGGATTGGATTGGATTGTCAGATTTGAGCTTAATATTCCCATCCATTTCTAGTTATTGACATTTTAGGTTTGACTTAAAAGTTTGTTATAAAAAATTGATACTCCTTGTCCCAAATTATTTTGGATGTTTCTATTTCTATTTCTTTTTTAAAATTGGATATCTCCTATTGTAAAATAATTAAATTTTTAATATAAAATATCATTAATTACTATATATATTCAAGAATATACATTCACTTGCATAATATTCTTAACACTAATCTATATCGTGTATAAATATAAATATATAATAGCAAACTATATAGGTTTAAAATTGGCCAAAGCAAAATTTGCCGAATGTAGTGTTTAAAAAAGAGTTATGTTAATTATGTCTAAACAAATAAATAGATAAATAACAGATTCAATGAATTGTGAGGATAATTAAAAAAATTAAAAAACTAAATATTAAATGATAATTTAAAGTAAATAATTTTTTAAAAAATATATTTTTAGAAATATTAAATTTTTCTTTTTGCCTGATTTATATATATGTATATAATTTTTCCAAAAAGAATTTCTCTTTATAATTTTACTCATGTGTTTCCAAAAGACAATGTCAATAATATTTTATTTAAATTATCTTTTGACTGAAATAAATTATATATTAAATGATAAGAAATTATGTGTTTGAACAAATCTTGAGTATCATTATTTATTTTAGTTTTATGACACTATGTAAAGAGTTATTTGAATGTATTTGGCTTGATGGTTATTAACACAAATTAAAAAGAGAAAAAGGAACAATAGGTGAGATAATATCAAAATCAATCTAAACTTATTTATCTTCTAAATTATATATAATTAAATAAACTTTAAAAAAATGAATAATCAAAGTTAGTTTTTCAAAAAGAATCTGGATATGTAAATTTACTCATTTGTTTTTGTAAATAACTCATTATCAAATTATTTTCCAAAACACAATGATGATAATAATATTTTTATTTAAATAAATATTTTATATATTAAATAAATTATCTTAAGTCTAAAATAAATTAAATGCTAAAAGGATTATAGAAAACCCTTCCTATTGTTATTCATTTATTTAAATATAACGACAAAACAAAGGGAAATTTACAAATTATATATTTTATATATTGACCTTTAGATAACAATAATAAATCACTTTATCTTTAAATATATATATATTTATTTATATAGAGCAATGATATGAAGTGCTAAAAAGCACACCTTATGAAGTGTATTAGTTAAGTTTGTAAAGGTCAACAGTTAAATCAAATGTTAAGAAAAAAATAAAATTCTTTTATAAATAAATTATTTTAAAATATATTTTATAAACTAAACCCTAAGGGTACATGATTAAATTCTATATATATTTTTTAAATATAGTTGGCCTTTAAAAACTTAACTAACACTTCATAAGGTGTGTTGTGTAGCATTCTATAACATTTTGAGTGTATATATATATATATATATATATATCTATACAAAAATGTTATTATGGACAACGGAACTCAAATTATTTTTTAGGTTTAGTTAAGTTTCTAACGGTAATAAATAACAGTCAACTATATATTTTTTTATTAAAAATAATAAAAATTAAGTACTCATAGGGTTTAGTTTGTCTTTTTAGGATTAATTTATAAAATATTTCTTTAAAAATTTTTTATAAAAAATTTTTTTTTTCTTAAAAAAAAATTATAGTTAATCGTTAACTTTGACCGTTAGAGACTTAAAAGGGAAATACTATAGCATTTCCATATGTTTATATAAATATATATATATTTATATAAAGAGAAATGCTATTATGGACTACTTCTGTTAAATATTTAACGATCAACTGACGGCCAATCATCCTTTTTTTAAGAAAAAATAAAATAAAATTTGATCAAGTAACATTAGATTTATTTTCTCTTTTTAAGATTTAATTTATATAAAAAATTGTTTTTTAATAAAAGAATTTATTTTTTTTAAATAAGGTTGTTCATTAGAGACGGAACAAGAGTTCACCATAATTTGTGCTCAATGGCCCACTATAGTAGTCCTATATATATAGTAATGTTATACAATACTTTTTTAAGTCTGGAATGACCAATAATTAAGTTAATTGTCATTTTTTAATAAAAAAAATTTCTAAAAAAAAATTATTTTTTGTAAATATATTTTATAACCTAAACCTTAAAATGATAAACTAAGCTATAAGGATAATTGATTAAATTAAATTTTATTTTTTTAAAAAAAGACAATGACTGTTAATTTTAATCATTAAAGACTTAACATGAACACTTTATCATCAGGTGTGCACATAACGCTCTATAGCATTTTTGTGTATATATATATATATATATTACATTATTTTTCTTTATATTTATACATTAATACAATAACTATGCATGAGTTATTTTACTAGTTTCAATTAAAAAGAAGGATAAGTTTGTGAAAGTCAAAAACATTCAAATTTTTCTAAAGTAAAAATAGGTCATTCAAATTTTTATAGAGGGAACATATATTCCTCTCTTCATCTGGAATTGAATGTTTCTATTTCTATTTTAGGTTTTCCAAAATTGAATCTCTTTATTTTCATTTTAAGTTGTCTAAAATTGTATCTCATATTTCTTAAAATAAATAAAGTTTTAATCAAAAATCTCATTAACAACCTCTTTAATTTTATGATTTGCATCTACTTGCACAAAGGTCCTATAAGTAATTTCATTAATCATTTGGATAAATTGATAACTTTTTAAAAGCCAAAGGGAGGAGAAAATTTTCAATGCAGTTGCTACACCATGTGATTCTACTGATTTGGAGTAGCAACCCAATAATTTTTTTTCCATATGAATAATTCTGTAACATAAGAATATTCCACATTCTAACACCATTTAAAATATTCTTCCTCCCTCTGTGTCTATTTGTTTCCTGTCTCCTCACAATCTAAAAAATCCTCCATTTTTCTGCTATCTTTAATTTCTAGGCTTTAATTAAAGTTGAAGATTAAATGGATTGCTGCGTTATTCTGTTCAGCTCAAATATAGAGGAATTTTGGATTCTTGAAAGCACACCAATCAATGGCGGTTCTTGAAATCTAGAAAATACAATTTCTTGGGCAGGTCATGGATGGATGGAACTGACTTTTCTTGTTGTTCCAAAGATAAGTGGCCTTTCTTTTTTGGTTCTCTGATTGTCAGACAATGCTGCCTCCAAACATGTTGGTGATGGTGGTTCACCTGTTCATGACATCTCCAGAAAGAAACACTTCTTCTTCTTCTTTGTTATGGGATATCTTCATCCCGAATCTGATGCAATATAAGCAGTCCATCTTGCCAAGAAGCACGCTTTGACCTTTCGTCCCCTCTCACCGGCAGGAGAAAGAATGTTAACCGACCATCTACTTGGCTCAATGACGATAATGGTGGTGGGAAATTCTTTACCTCTGTCTTCACATTTTGATCTCTCAACAACATCCTTGAACAAACAACCGATGATGAAGAAGATGAAGATTTGTTAGATTCTTCAATCTTTGTAATCCGGAAACAAACACAAACAGACGGAGGAAGAAGACATTAAAATGTGAAGTATTCTGATGTGACACAATCATACATATGAAAAAAAATAAGCTTACTACATAAAATGAGTATAATGATATGATGCAGTATGTAAATTGTTCCCCAAAGTGAGACATTGAATTCCCAACCAATGGAGTATTATTTTTACTGTATTATATTTAATTATCTTTCTATGTTCCTATCTCCACTTTGATTTGTTTCCTATTAAATATTCTATCTTCTGAAATAAATAAATAAATAGATTTTTCGTCTAAATTTCCATTAATCTTCAAGATTTGAATGTCCTTAATAACATGCTATACTCATCTAATGATTTAACAAATAATTAATATTTTCTCATTAACATTTACTAATCTTATTAAAAATCATTTTTTTAATCCCTCTTTCTCCTTTTATTTACTCTCAATGTGTTTATATAAATATAAATGTCTCTGTAAGTCAAACTCTCAAATTTTGAATACATTCATTTTTTATATGATTTTGATCCAATAACCTTGTGAAAACTGATTTTTCTTTGTTAAAAAAAAAATCTATTATAAATATTTTACTCAATCAATCATTTCATTTTAGAATACAACAAGAACCATATTTATGATTCAATAAATACTCAATTCATTTAATTTAATAAAATCAAAATTAACTTCTAAAATGATATAAAAACTAGTATAATAATAAGTAGCATTGTATTTGTCTATCGGTAAATGCATGGAGTTTTCAATATTGATAAAAAAAAAACAAAAAAATTAGTACATACTATTAAGAAGGGATCAGCTGACATTTCTTAAAGAAAGGAAGTGTACTATTTGATTAGGGCCATTAGGCTAAAAGAGTCTATTACGCTATTTTATTTTGGATGGATTATGCCCAAAAATCATTTATTAATATATTAGAGTCCAGATAGGAATTAAATTTTGAGAGAGTTTTTGTTTTACATAAATAAAACTCTTAAAATTTGAAACGAGATAACAATTATTTGATCTTGGTTTAAGATAAGGTAAGTACTTCACTTCACTCATGTCAAACCAATCAATTATCATTGGCTTTTTAAAGAAAAACCAGAGATGTCTTCCACCGGGTCAAAGAAACTCCGAATAAAGATTTGGGTGGTGTACTCATACCATAGGGGGCAGAGAGAGGCACGGAGGTGTTTGCAGGGGGGATAGTCAATTTGATCTTAACAACGCCAAGAATAAAAGGTAACAATTAATTTCTGTGCACAATTAAATTCTTTCACTAATTTCTTGTAAATTTTTGGACTCAGCTGAACCAATTTCAATCGCTGTGAAAATTTTGTATGAAAAATAGGAGACAAGACACAAAATAGTATGTCCATCGTTTTAATTTCTTAATTTAATCACGACATTAAGTATAATCTGTGGAAGACAAAGAGTAAATGGAGGACAAGATTTGCTGGCCATTAACATATTTGTTAAGTCACATTCAATTACTTCGTCTTCCTTGGATTTTACTATATATATATATATATATATATATTTATACGAAACTTGTTTTTTCTCTCTTTGTTACCCTTTTGGTTCTGAGAAGGAAGGTTGATTGATTTTATAATCTAATCATCTCAGTCTTATTTCCACACTTGCTATTATCAATATTTCCATTTTTATTTTCTTTTCCTGCAAAATGACAAATTATCTATATATCCCAAGCAATGTACTACTAAGAATCTCCATTGACTTTTTTTCTTTTTCTAAATAGATTTATTTATATTATAAGGTAATTAATTAATAAACAACTGTATTTTTTATTTATTTCTATCTACAATTAGCGATTCTTAATTTCCTCATTAATTTCCATTTCCTAAAATAAATAAAGAGAGTCAATCAATAAAAGATTCATGCAAGGCGGTTCCACATGTCCTCAAGACTTGGACGCTTGGCATATTCGTTAATCGTTATCCAAAGAAAACTTGTAGAGATTTTCTTCCCTTTCCGCCGCGGGCCGCTGATCTCACACTTCCACACATTTATTGAAATTGGAAAAATTTTGGTCTCTGCCCTGCATGTGCCTTCCTCTTCCTCTTCCTCTTCCTCCTTCGTCTGAAGAAGAACCTGCCGGAGCTGGTATTCTGACGAGATGGAGTGGTGGCAGAACCTCAAGCGTGTTTGGACTCTTATCAGTGCCAGAATCAAAGCCCGCAAAATAGGTTAGTTCTAATTTTCAGCTTAATTAATCAGCATTATTATTTTTTTCAAGAAACTAATTTTCTGTAAAAAAATCATTAATTGAACAAGTTTATTCATTATTATTATTATTATTTGTAACAGATTGCAATAAAATATAAATATAGCTATGGCATGAAATGGTTAATTTGTTTTGATTGATGCAGCAAAAGGCAAACATCTGAAGAACGTGAAAAATGAAGGCATTAATAATAATACGGAGAAAGGGTTTCTAGGTCTTAGAGAAGAAGTGGAGACTTGTGAATACAAAGATGTGCATGTTATGTGGGATATTATTGTAAATCAATTACAGCAGGTTAACCAAGCAACTGATCATCATCATCATCATGAAGCCGCTGTTTCTGCTCCTCCTACTCCTACTCCTCCTGCTTCAAAAAGCATGAAAAAAAGTCACTCTTGGAGGGCTTTTTTTTGCTCAATTTCTTTGCTCCATTGAGTCCAATGTAGAAATTAAAAAAGAAAAAATAAGAAGAAAATTTTGATTATATATTTAGTGGGAAAAAAAAAGGATAAAAGTGATATTTGCGATTATGAGTAAGCTAAGTACATATATAGAAGCAAGCTAAATGTGTACATAGGTAAAGGACTAAATTTATATTTAATTTTATATATTTGAAAATTTACTTTTGAAAAAAAAAATCCGAGATGGCATTATTTATATTATGAGTAATTATTATACATAATAATCTGTTTTCTTGATCGCTGAGGATGGAATGGGATGCAGAGCAAGTTGATAGGAGAGGTCCATCCGGGAACCACGCACTTGTCCTTCCAAAAAGCTACATATCTCCCCATTGCCAACCCCATAAATACATGTAAATATATATTTATATATAATCCATTCTCAGCCAGCAAAAATTTGATTATTCAGATTCAACGACTTCACTTGACTTTACTTGTAATATCACTGCAAAATTAATTTCAGAAGTGTGCTGGGTGTCACTTTTTTTGTAATGTCTCGACTTTAATTTTATGGAGGTTGTTTAGGTATTCGATCGTGCTGCATGATTGATTATGGATACTTCCCTCCATTAATATTTATAACAGTCATTAATTAGCAAGTATTTACTAAAATTAAGATAATATTTTTTTCTTAAAATATATCATATTTATTATTTTAATCAAATTAATAACATTAATTCATAAGGAATAAGGAAGAGACAATGATGATATAATAAAAAATTAATAAAATATTTGATAAACTAGCGATAATGATTTATATTTAAGTGACAAAAAATTAATTTAAATAACTTACTATTTAATGAAGGGAGTAACATTTATCAATAATGGATTAATCATGGGTTGGGTTGATCCTCCCAAATGATTAGCGTGCTATTAAGGTAACTAACTCCCTTTCTGGTTTCTCCAGAGTTTTCAATGGAAAGAAAGGGAGAGAGGTGCAGAGAAGATCGATCAGTCTTGCGACTGATTGGGGAGCTGAACTTAAAGCAAACTTTTGTAAAATTCTGGAATACCCCTCTACAAATTCTTTCTATTTTATATCAAATTTGTGTTATTATTGTAAAAACATCTTTAAATAATTCATCATACAAAAATAATGCATTTCTCTTCTTTTCCTTCCTATCCCCCAAATGACTTTAGATACAATTTTTCTTCTTTTCCCTAAACTAGCCGTGACTCATGAGGCTTGTAACTCAACGTTGGTTAAGGCAGTTTAGACTTTGACAACTATAGAAAAATATTTTTAAAATCGGATCGTACACCAAACCGGATAGACAGATGGATTAAGATCGGATTGATTGGATCGCGTTCGACCACGTTTGTTCATTTTTATTTTTTAGTAATTTTTATAATTATAAATTAAATAATATAGCATAAAAAATTATATCAAAGTAAATTTTTATTTTTCAAACAAAATTAATATTTATTTTTTTAAGGAAAAACATATGTTATATATTTTAGTACTAATTTTATTATAAAAATAATAATTTTGATGTATGAAAATATGATTATAAATTAATAAAAAGTTCAAGTAGTAAAAATTTTGATTCCAAAATAACATTTTATTATATCGAATGAAATAAAACACAAAAAATCTTGTGATACAATGAGAAAGTACTTTCTATATAATCTTAATAACTCAGGTTTGATTTCCAGTAATAACAAATAATTGGGTTGAGTCGGCCAGGTTCGACTTGATTTGACCGGTCAAACTTGATCAAATCAGATTTTTAACTCTGAGCGATCTTTAGGTTTAATCAAATCAAAAACCTGTCTGATTTATAATTGAACCGATCGAACCGACCGATTCAATCCTATTTTAAAAACACTTATGGACCAACGAAGCTAGGGGTAACTTGGAAGTATATCCCTAAAAATGGTCCCACCAATGCCTAGACCAGTTAGGCCCTTGAAGCTAGCTGTTCCTAAAAAGCCTACGTTACAATATCAAGGTCCAAGCCACCTCCTTAAGCGTCGTGGTGGAGTTATATACCCTCACAATTTCTGTGTATATTTAACTTCCTCAAGTTTGGATTCAAGTCATCCCATCGTGCCCACGTAACAGACCGCACCTTTTAAATTTTTTCAGAACAGACCGGATATTAAATCTGATGATAAAAGAGGGTGAATGTTGGATCGAATTCGATTGATTTTTTATATTTTACAATGAAAAGATATATATTAAATTATCTTAAGAAACACAACAAATGTATCATGATTAATAAATATTAGAAGAAAAAAAAAACAATCATACTAAAAAACCATAAAAGCAACTTATCAAGCATTAGGAATTACAGTTATAATATTAAAAGTTCAAATCTAATTAAATTTATAATTTCTACCATTTAAAAGATTAATAAGCAAAATAATTTTATCAATCAAAGTTAACTTAAATTTATAATTTCTACCATTCAAAAGATCAATAAGAATAAAACATTTTTTCAATCAAACAAACTTTGAATAATCAATTTCAAAATTGATATAAAGCATCACAGATTTCCATCAAGTAATGCTTCTCAACTAACACATTAGTCATTGAAGGGCAGACTGGGAATGGCATTCTTTCTCAGGTAATCTTCACTACTGGTTTATGTATCTCTTACAGAAAGGAGGGATCATTTTCAAAGGCCTGACACTTTCCCATGGTTTCTTTCTTTCCTCCTGACAGTTGGCTGGAAAAAGGATGGCCAGTAGCCTTTGCTGTATTATTATACTATACTTTTGTTTAAAGGTATTAATTAAATTAATCAGTGCTTAATTTTTTTTTCTTCTCATTTTCTTCAAGTGAAAATTAGCAATCCCTTTTTCCATTAAAACAAGTTAAATTGGTTAGAATTATAATTTATCCAACTTGAAATAAATAGACCCGCCTACTATTTCACTAAAGTTGTATATTCTAAAATTCACAAACATTTTTCAAAAAGGCATGTGACTTTAAATTATTCTAAAATAATTACAAAAATATAAATAAAAAACAAGAAAGAAATAGAAAATTACCTGGTTCAAATTTTGAACTTAAAATGAAACTAAAATAAAGAAAGAAAGAAACTTTACTTTAAAAAACGAACAAGAAAAAAAAAGGACCTTACAAAAGAGGGTGAGAAGAACTGAAGAAGTGAAAAGAGGGCAAAAGAAAATCGTGATCTATGCTCAAAGTCGGTGATGCTGTGACTTGTGAGTTTTGAGTGGTGCGGCCGACTGTCCTTGCTGAAGAGAAAGTGACGAACTGGAACTGCTGAAAAAGAAAGGGAATGAGAAAGAAGAAGAAGAAGAAAAGTTGTTTAAAAACCTACATCTATTTTTTTTTCTCTGGATTAAAACGAAGTCATTTAGGCATTTTTTTTTTTTTTAAAACCTCAAAACGACATCGTTTTACTTAAAAGTTTTTTTTTTCTAATTTATTTAAAAGGATCCGGTTGTAATTGGTTATCGATTCAGTCAATCCAATCTGTCCAAAATAATTTGAACCTGGTTTTTTGATTGGGAGAGGTTAGTTTAGATGACCGGACATATTACAGTGTTGAGTCTCAGTCTGATCGGCCTGTCTAGTCTGACTTTAACATCATTGATCTTTTGTTGAGGGGGATGGGTGATGATTAAAAAAATGTTCAAAATTCGAATAAGTCAAAAATAAGTGTTGAGGAATGAGCACTCATATCCTGCAAATCCCAGGAGATTTCTTGCAAAAAGTGCATCGACAGTCAAGTTAAAAGGAATTTTATAAAAAAGAAAGTTCAATGAAGTTTTAGAGTAAGAATGAAATAAGAATGAGATGACTTACCTGATTCTTGATAAATGATCCCTATTTATAATCTTTTGGTAGCATTTTACTCATTAAGGGAATGTCTCCAAATAATGTCCAGGATATTATCTTTTTAATACTATTAAATAGTTATCTAATTATTTTAGGTGAGTAGGGTGATAATTTTAATTTTATCAGCCATTAAGTCATTTTTTATAATTGTTCATATTTAAAGAAAGGAATAGTTTTCAGACACCTTTCACCATCTAGACAAATAAGCACTATAATAATATTCGGGCTAAACCATCAATTTAGCCATTGAACTTGTCATTTTTTTTCAATTTGACCATCGAACTTAAAATTTTGTCAATTTAACCATTAAACTCTACGGGATTT